>JAPMOR010066408.1:0-20198 GCA_026543865.1 Argiope aurantia
TCAGAACTTTGTTTAAGGTCAAGAATACTTAGATTTTTATTTTCAGAGGCCCTGACATGAATATCTCGTTCATCAATAGTGTAGTAAACAGTACAATATTATAGCAAACCTAATGTACATTGCATACATGTTCTTTAATAGTATAGTCAAATAAACTATATGTACATTTTCAAGCATATGTGCTGATCAATTGAAATCAAAATTTGATATTTCAAAACCAACAATTTCGGTAAATAAATCTCACAAAAAATTTCATTTATTTAAACAGTTGAGTTTTCTTGAGTCACCGAGTTTATATGCTTGCAAATTTACAGAAAGATAGATGGTCAAGCGTTGGTAAATTGTTTTAAAATTTGATATGTATTTATATTTTGGATACTATGTATTAAATTTTATTTATCTAGCCCTATACATTTTATACTTATAGTATTTATTCGCAATCATTCAGCAAATAGATAAATATCCGGTGGTGTATTTTATTCATTATTTGACTGATATCCTTGATTGAAAACTTTGCTGTACAGCTTGCATATTAAACTCCATCCTTCTATATCAAAGTTTTTTGAGCAATTGTATTCATACAGATGTAATTTTTGGACTCAAACTTAAGGATTCGTCAAAATATCTTTGAAGTATTTTAAAGATTATAATACTTATTTTTTGTACACTTCGTATACTTGAAATTTAAAGAAATCAGGCTTCGTTTCCAGAATTTGGATAATCCAAATGATGTGGCGCCATCTATATAACTAATAATGATTCTTACTTAAACTGTTATGATAAAATGTGTAGTAAAATCTGGTAACTTAGTAAGAAATAAAATCCAAGCAAAATATTTGTTTAAGTAATAGTGTTTTTATTGCAATGTTATCACATGTTTTATTTAAAAGTGTTTATTTCGTATCTTTATAGAATATACAGATGTATCCGAATATTAATTGCAAATCATTCTATGAATCTGAATTCCTTTTATTCCAAGGGTATAAAATAGAATATTACAGTTTATTTTTACACAAACCAATTAATAACTATTTCACTTCTTAATGAAGGGCTAATGTTTTTAAAATATTCACGGATTAATGTTACAAAATAAAAATTATCTCCTTTTGTTCTAATAATTAAGCAAAATTAAGATTTTCTCATTTGTTTTTATTTTATTTTTATTGCATTTAATAAGTATTTTAATTTTATTGTATCTAATTTCTATTTTAATTACTGAATAATGCTCAGAACTTTACCATATTATGAAAGAAATTTATTTATACTGTTCCTTTTTAAATAGAAAATGTCGATCATTTTATGATTAAGCATTTGAATGCGAAAATTTTATAGCATTCCACTAAAATTAACTTCAAATATCCTAGCTTTTAATAAAAAAAATATTAGTAATTTACGTAGTAGTGCATGTCTAGGAACAGAATAAACACCAGGAATGGAAACCAGGATTTAATGAATTAAAAATTCACCGATGATTTTTTTTTGTGTGAAAATTAAAATTGTCATTTATCTATTCTCTTGAGAAAAGAAATTACTTATATTTTAAAAGTGCACATATTTCCTGTAATTTTTAAATTTTTCAATGCTTTATAATCTCATCTATCTATATCTACACTTATAATAAAGCTCAATGTGTGTGTGTGTGTGTGTGTTGGCACTCTACAGGCCAGACCATTCAACCTACAGCTAAAAAACTCGTCACGTGTATACCTTGGAGGTCGGGAATGTGCACCTGGAGGTTATTTTTTCGAATTTTTAATTAGAATTTTATTTATTTAAAAATTAAGCCAAGTTTTGGCGTTTTTCTGCTATAACTTCCGAAAATATTACCGCACAAAAAAAATTTTACATGAAGTTAAAGATCAAAAATTTATCTTTTAAATGATACCAATGTTTTAACCTTAAAATTAAATTTCTATTTTTAATGAATTTTTAAATAAATATTTTAACTATATTTTTCAACAATTTTTTCGTACAAAATAAAAATAAAATTTAAGCTGCACGAGCACTTTTCGCATTCATGAGAAAAAATTAGCTTTTTTCAAAGTGTTGCCATCACACTGATTAAAGCTCCCATTAAAAATAAATTAAATCTTTTTGGAAATGAAATCTGCAAAAATATAATTTTCGGTACGTGTCTGTAGGAAATGAAACAAATATGAAATATTATTTTTTCTAAAAAATAAATTCAAGAAAAATTATTTTATGATCTTTTACACTCTCTATATTATTAATCCAATAAATCAGTTTTATTTAAGACAAGTTTTGTTTAATATGAATAGGATATCCATTCAAATCAGGGTCACACAGCTAATTTGTAAACCTTTAGTAAGACACAGATCTGCTAAAATGGTCTAAATGGAAAATGATTATTTTTTATGTAACTTGATTCAATAAATGCTCTAATAAATAACGAATTTTTGATTTTACATAAAGCTTCTGCTGTGGAAATCACGATTAACAAAATGTTCTTGAAACACTAATATTTTAAATAAAAAGAGTTAATTTCCAATCAACTAAATCAATCATTTAAACTTACTGATTTATGAAAATTTGAATATTACTATTCAATAAAAAAAACGATAATTTTGGATTTTCCATCGATCGCTTCGAAGAAAATACGCCAATCAACGCGCAGGTTTCTCAAGATTAATGGGCCTAAGATTATGAAAATTTTGAGTTTTTCTAAATTTTTAATATTCAAAACTTCATAAATAAGTCTTAGTTGATTGTGGAAAACAGAAACATTCATTCATTTATTTAAAATTTTGTGTGTCCAGAATATTTTTCAGAATATGATACCTTACTACATTGAGGGATTTGAGGGATTAAAAGAAATTTGTTTAAACTTACCGCACCTTTTACCTGAAAAATTACATTACCATTCTTTTAAGAATATCTATGCACTGCTACATTCAAAAATGGAAAATTTTAATTTCAAAAAAATATCTGCTCAACCATTCATAGCTTTCTTTATTTTTAATTTTGTACATTTTATTATTTCTTATAATAAAAAAATTTCATTAATTAACAGAGCATCTTTTGAATTTTTTAAAATTTTAATTTAAAATAAGGCATCGATTTAATTAAATGTAAGTATTATAAAAATTATATTTTATCAAAATTAGATTCTTTTTTTAAGCTTTTGATTGATCTTTAATTGTGCTTTTTAAAAGGCTTTTGTTTTAGAAAAATCGATAGTATCATAATTAAGCGTTCTTTGAAAAGAAAACTGTTAGTGATTCCTTAAAAATTGATGTAATCTCCATTTCCACATAGATTTTTATATATATTTCCAACCTTGGTATATTGTGTCCTCGAATTTTATAGCGTCCTATGTAAGGTGTGCAGATAATATAATAATTTTGTTCATTCATAGAATCAATTTCGGTACATGCTATTTTCGATGCTTTAAATGATACATTGCAAAATACAGAAAGCACTATCATTTTATCATTGACTCACAGATGGCGACACTGAGAATTTCCTTTCATTTTCATGGACACACAACTGTGTAATGAAATTATAAAATGTGATAACATTCAACTCTCAAATATCCGGATAGTTAATATTAAAATATTGTTAAAAATAACAGATATCACTGATAAAAAAATAGTTTACACACTCAAAAGTTCCGATTTTCTTTGTAAAAATAAATTAATTAATTTGTAAATACAGAAATCTACTGTTTATTAAATCGTATCGTAGAGACAGACAGAGTACTGGAGATAAAAATCATTTTAAGCTCTCTAAATCCCATGTTTAAATCCGTTTATTGGGGTTTCTTTTAATTCATATTCTGGATTAGTCGCAGGTATTGCGTCATTCATTTCTTTTGTTTTTCCTCCTCATTCTGTTATCTATCTTTGATAAAGGTCGTGAACAGATGTTTATCTCAACTGCTCAGATTTTTATTATCAAAGTTGCGCCTGAACGTTTTGTGTTTTATAATATGGAGGGGAAACAAATTTAGAATGCATTTTGGACTCCATTTTTTGAACTACAAACTTCGGCAAATGTACTGGAATTTTAATAACAAAATCCTATACTAAATTTTATTTATATTTATTGATAAAATTTTTATTTCATCTTGCTTACTTGCATGGCAAAGTACAGTCCAACAGTTGATCAACTCTGAAAAATAATTTTGTTCAAAATCTGTTACAGATTTACACTTCACATATTAAAACTTTTCACAACTTTTTAGTTTCTCGTATACGTAGTATAGAGAAAATATTGGAATTGTCAAAAAATTCAAACTCGAAATTTTTACGAATCTCCACTTTTTAGACCTCCTTGAGTTATTAATACACATTTTTGGTAAATGCCTACCCCTCCCTCAGTGACAAAGAAAATTCATAATTTATTTGGTCTGGACCAAATAAATTATGAATTTTCTTTGAAAACGGAATTTTCTTTGAAACTTAAAAACGGATGAAATTTATATAGGTCTTTACTAGCTGACCCGGTAAACGTTGTTCTGTCATATAAATTACTTCTAATGAATATTTTGGTTGCTAATTAAAAAATACGAATGTATTGTAAGTGTGTGGGGATAGTATCTATGACAGAAAGAGGAATGGAGTGCTGTAGACGATGAGCGTCGATTAAAAAAAAACACAACCATTCATTTCCAATATAATGTGTTTCATTAACGTAACGAACATATACATTGTTTGATCTCTTAAAAGTTAAACGTAAAGTTACAAAAGTAATATATTTTTTATCTTAAAGTATAAAAATGAAATAAAGAAAAGCAATACTCACTTCGAAGAGCAATTGAGTGTACGATATTTTTTGTCAGTCCGTCTTTAGCCAACACAAATAAGCTCGATGGTTTGCCCAAGCGAGAAAATGCCACGTATAATTAATTGTCCGTGTGAAAAACATGGTGTGTCCAAATCTAAGCCGCAAACAGACATCGTTTGGCCTTGCGACTTATTGATTATCATTGCGAATGCCAATTTAATAGGATATTGAACGCGTTTGAATTCAATTGGCATGTATGTGAGAATCATTGGAATTCGTGGCAGGAAAACATTTTTGGCTCTGAATTTGCCATTCAAAATGCTGGCTTCGATTGGCAAATCCAGTGAGTTCAAAAACTCTGTTGGATAATTTACAGCTTCGTTAGCATCACAAACTGTATGATACCAAGTAACCTGGAAACGACTGCTGTATCTTGAAGTTTAAATCGTTGACGTCCACATTTTTTGCTACCAAAATTGCTCTTTCTGCCAGCCAACATGATTTATGTATTGTGTGCGTGCATATGGAAATATGCGGTCAATGAGAGCATTTTGCGAATCAACGATAGTGCAGAAATTAGTGGGCAACTTTATGCATCCAGCATTTTTATAGCCTTCAATTTTTCCATCGCCGATATCTAACAATTGGTCCTAGAATGTGTCAGCAAATGGATCTTATAGCATTTGGATGTGCATGTTTATTTTTAGCTGGAACTTTTTCAACATTACGCCACAGTGGCGATGATTTCAAGTAAGCGTTCATCTCATCAGCGTACGTTGGACGTGGAATGACGGGATAGGGACACCCTAATTACCTAGCGTTATGAAATATACTTTAGGACCTATTCTCATACCTACCAAATACACATAAAAAATTGCAGAAAAATCGGTCGAGCCGTTTCGGAGGAGTACGGACACAAACACCGTGACACGAGATTTTTTTATATTAGATATTAAATTTATAAATTTCTATCAATTTTTGACCAAAATCTGTATGTATAAAGCCTGTCTGTTCGATTATTCGAATCTAATTTAACACCATAATTACAAAACAAAGAGAGCCAGGTTGAGAAAATTCTTTAAAAAGAATTAACTTCTGTAATCTGGACATCTTTCGAATTTTGAGCCAAATCCAACAAAAAATTAACCGTCTGTCGGTTTGTACATTTAGAAATATGTAAATAAGATAATTCAAAGTCGCAATGATTTAAATATATCAAATTTAATATGTGATTTTGTAACTAAAAATGTAATTTTGAATCAAATTTTATTTCAATTAATTAGTAAAAACGTGTCTAAAACACGGATTCAGTTTACTGATACTATTAACCGCACGTAAAGGATTAATCGCCAAGGATTGTCCATTAAAACTGTTTAATTCCCGCCAAAGGTTAATGCTTCGTAACTATTGTATACTGTGGTGAATAGCTTAAAAGCCAGTTAACAGCTACGGTACCCGAGCAACTGCTTTTGTATCGTGGTCATGTTACAGGGCTGTGAACCATAAGGTCCCAGGTTCTATCCTCGCGCATAATAAACCGCACATTGGTGACCTCGGACGTGATCCTTCAAGTTTTCTACAGCTGTTGTGGGGCCATATACCCACAGCAGACCGAAGTCGTCAGACTCACTTTACGCAGCAACAGGATCAGCAACCTCTCACCCACACACGTTCGCCATAACGCTTGGCGCTACTCAAATGGGTACAAACGCATTAGAATCAACAGCTAATAAATCCCCTCTAAACAGCCATATCGTTCGTCTCACCTCCGACTCACCGGAGGGAGAGTCTGTGGTGAATAGCTTATAAACCAGTTAACAGCTCCGCTACCAGAGCAATTGCTTTTATATCGTGGTCATGTTATTGGACCATAAAGTTCCAGGTTCTATCCTCGCGCATAACAAACCGCACAATACCAAAGCTATTCAAGGTTTTCTATATTTTCCTATATTAGAGAGTATGCGAGAAAGTTTTGCGGAGACCACTCCTGCTGGTTATATATTTAGCTTTATAAGTTTAGAAGTTATCATACTCCTTTGAAATCCGACTGCTAGACAAATAAATTTATAAATGTATTTCTTTCAAAATTTGACAAAAGTTTATGAATTTAGTGTCAATGAAACATAGAATTTCTTCCGTCTAGCCCAAAGCGGTTGTGAGTTACTATATTCTTAGACAAGCAGATATTTGTACACTTTTTTTAGAGTTCAGAGACTGAAACGAGAAGATTTGTCAAATTCTTGATTTCGAATTTTTAACAATTATAGTATTTTCTTTTGTTATTTTATGTACAAGTTGAAGTAAGGAAAAAAAAATGAATCTGTCAAGAATTCGCAATTTTCCTCGAAATTGGTAACAAATTTATTACAAATCAAATCATTCTTTTGGTATAAAAATTGTATTAAATGTGTTTGTTTAACCCTCTGACTGCATAATTTTTTTAAAATCACGTTGATAAGTAGTAAATCAAGTAGATAAGATGTTTGCAAATAAGATAAACTATTTTACAAATAGTGTGGACCGAAGCTATATGTTAAAAGATAATATAATAAAAATCTATAATCGTTATAATAAACACACTAAACTGCGAAAAACGAGGGATGCAATAGAAAATGGACTGATTGCAAATTCGCGGAAATCGCGAAATAAACAGCTCTTGGGTTAAAAACGTAGAAACATATAAAATATATGAAATGCACTTTTTCTTGTAATGCTTATTGAGTATATAAATTTGATGATATTTCTACGAGTAAATAAATGTATTTTGCTTCAAATTTTTAATTTGAAACAAATGGTTTGCTCGAGTAACAGAGTTATTTTCACTAAAATAAGTTGAATGCAAATAAAAATTAAATTTTAATCAAGGTTAGAATTTCTTAAAGAATGGTGGTTTTAAAATTACATAAAAAGAAAATATTATTATTTTTTGAAATATAAATATATGACAAAGTACCTAAAATTAAAATAGAAATTTGTTATGAATGACTATCATAAATCATATATACCTATTATAAATTATATATATCTATCATAAATCATATAAATCATATCAGATATCTGTAAACTACAGGTTCCGTCAAGGTTGTGTGTAACGTAATTGCTGCGCCGTTCATCATCCGGATATGCTTCTAAAAAAGCTATATTATTTCCTTCTCTGCGGAACGCTGTCGCGCGCACTGCCTCGATGAAGCTGGTAGTAAAACTCAAATGTCTAATTTCTTTAGTTAAAATGTAAATAAAATTATTTTTCTAAAACGTCCCAATAATTCGAGTTGCAACAAATGCACACAAACCATAATTAAGACAAACTAAATCAGTTAAATCTATTAAATTTAAAAGTGCTTACTTTTAATTATAATTTAAAGAGCAAAAAAGTTAAAGCTGAATTTTAGATTTTAGGTAATAATCAGTTTAGGAAGATATAACACCCTTTAAAATTAATATCTAAAAATAGACAGAGTTTAAAACGAACTGATAGGAAAGAGTTAGGTTTCTGACTCTTTGAGTTATAAAAGCTGGTAGAACAACACTATCAATCTGTAACTAACACAGTAAAACCTGCTAAGATTCCAATACTGAATATAAGCAGTACTGAATATAATTAAGCAGTACTGATTATAATTCCAATACTGAATATAATTAAGACAAGCTAAATCAGTTAAATCTATTAAGTTTAAAAGTGCTTACTTTTAATTATAATTTAAAGAGCAAAAAAGTTAAAGCTGAATTTTAGATTTTAGGTAATAATCAGTTTAGGAAGATATAACACCCTTTAAAATTAATATCTAAAAATAGACAGAGTTTAAAACGAACTGATAGGAAAGAGTTAGGTTTCTGACTCTTTGAGGTATAAAAGCTGGTAGAACAACACTATCAATCTGTAACTAACACAGTAAAACCTGCTAAGTTTCCAATACTAAATATAAGCAGTATAATCCGTAAATAATTCTCTTCGATTTGGAGTCACGTAATTTGTCATATTTTGGAAATATACATGAAAAGTGCACTTAAGATGATAACACTTTTTTTTATTCATGATTCAATTCCTTGCGATTTGGTTACATGCAAAACATTTACATTTTGATTTTGAATACCCTGAATTTACAAAACTGATGCTTTTTACTTTCTCTTATATCAAGTACTGATAAATTATTTTAATCATAAAAAAACTCGAATTTGACGAATCCTGTCTTTAAGAAAATCCTGAGACCAAAAATCAAATTTTTGGTATTATGTTTGTCTGTCTGTCTATGAACACGATAACTAAAAAATGTTTTGAGTTAAATAGTTGAAATTTGGTAAACGATTCTACTGACACATTTGTAGATTTTCATCAAATTTTGAATGAAATCTATTCCCTAGAAGTCTGTCCTTCTGGCTGTTCGAGTACAAGTGAATTCAATAACTACAAAACCCAAAAGCTAGATAAATAAAATTTTGTACACAAATTTAGCATCTAAAATATATATACTTATCAAATTTTGAATCAAATAGTTGACAGTCTGGTGATTTGTATTTTCTCAAATATGTAAACGCAACAACTGAAATGATTTAAATCAATAAAATTTATTTTGGCTACAATTGTAGTTTTTTGTGAAATTTCGATGCCAAACGGCCTGGCAATATTGGCATTGAAAATACATATTCTCGCAATGAATTCAATAAAAGTGGTAGAATAGTGTTAAAGACAAATATTTTGTAACTTTCTTTCACTTCTGCCATGCAGAGATGACGATGGATGGCTTTACAATTCTCGGCCTTTCCCACTGTCCATAATTTTTTTGCAGAAGAAGGGAGATAAGACATTTATTAGAAAGTACGCGAAAAAGTTTAAAGGATAC
Organism: Argiope aurantia; assembly: GCA_026543865.1. Classification (NCBI taxonomy): domain Eukaryota; kingdom Metazoa; phylum Arthropoda; class Arachnida; order Araneae; family Araneidae; genus Argiope; species Argiope aurantia. Next base: position 9,588 of record JAPMOR010066408.1, read on the forward strand.
CAGTCCTGTTGTTTTGATTTATATTCATTGTACAGTGAAGTTGCATTTTCATTTGTTGTAAGCCGAGTATGCAGTTTAGACTCCCATTGGTGCCAATAATTGAATCCCATACTTATACAGATTTAGATCCCATACTTATACAGATTCAGATTTATAATTTTAGTGTGACAAATCTACGGACTGGATCCATTAATCAAACTTATTTCATTGTTCATATCCATGTTATTGCACTGTTCATGTTACCGAAAACCGATAAATCAGGTGAAAACTTTGAGTCAATATTTGATATTTATTTTATAACTTTGATGATAAATTCGTAACGTGAATTTCATCTGTAAAGCTTCTATCATTTTCGAGGCACTCTGTTCACGTCAAATGTATCATTTTTAAGAATCTTATTTTTGTTTTCTTTTACAAATAAATAAATAAATAAAATTACACACTCACGAATAGATGATAAGCTGAATTACACTTTTCTTTGAAAGAAAAGGCAATTTCTTCGTATAATATTTAAGCAATCATTAAGAATTCACTGTTATAGTGTTACGAATCTGCAATGTTACTTCCCAGCATGGTTAGCTCCATCGTAGGAAAGACCGTTCTACGATCAGCTCTAATGGATGCTGATCGAATGCCGGACCAATGGCTCTTGGTTTGGTGACTATTTGACGACTTGGCGACACATTTGGTGACTTTGGCAACAAAATGGATGATACTAGAATTTTCTGGAATTATGGCAACATGACCGATAGGAGTTGAGTTATGCTTGATTTTTAGAGAATCTACTCTGCCTTACTTTAGAAATTATAAATTTAAGTCTATTATAACTATGGAAACTATAATAACAAGTCCATAATAACTGTCCAAGTCGAAGTCAGTCATTTAGTGAGTAAACAACAAATTAGTTGGATTAACACATCGAAGCGCAACCGTTGAGAGGAGCTTAAGCGATTTGTGGATTGAGAACTGAGCCATGCGCCGAGTCTTGAAGACGTTCTGAAGCAGCATTGTGGATGGAGCAAATGATCATATAGTAGTAAGTCGTCAGCTGAATACAGCTAAAGCAAGGAGACAATGGAGAATCTAAGGCCTTTAAAGAGACTTTAATGAGTAGTGCGTAGATTCCGTCCTCCTGCTGGCCGTTTTGTGTGCTGTGGTTGTTGTTTGCTACCGATTACTACTTGTGGGCTGCTATTTGTTCTAAGTGTGCTGCAGTGTATTGTGTTGATTGTGTGGTTTGTCGTCTGTGTATTCATCTCTTCGAGTTTACAAACATCGTTATTTGTTATTCAAACCTTTTGACTGTACCACTATACACATACTACAGCAACACCGTTCGAGTTTAGCGGAATTTAATTTTTGTTCCATAACAATATCTATAACCTGTGAGCAAGCAACATGCGTAGCAGAAAAGCAAATAGTAAGAAATAGAAGTTCGGAAACGCATTCAGAGCAAATATAACTTAAAAAGAGGATTACCGAAAATTTTTCTGAGCATACATTTTGTATAAGGTGCATGTAGCTTCTGAGGCTTAAAAAAAATGCATAAACTAAAAATCGAAAGTGAGGTTTGAATTTAAGTAATTAGAAAACAATTAATTTTAAGAATGCCGATAAAGTGAAAATGTTAAGCATACGCACAACGCAGTTTTTTCTAGAAAAGAAGCAAGCGATGATTTATTTTAAACATCATTTATTCTTTTATGATTAGATTCATCGTTTATTCTTTCATAAGTCCAATTTCTAGCCACTCTTAAGATTTCTTTATTAGAATCATGATTATGTAGTGCAGCAGACCGAATAGGATAACGCACAGCAGTTAATGAAGTACACAAACTTATAAAGTTTTAGAAGAGAATTTAGCTCAGATGGCATTTTGGTTTCCACGCGTGTAAATTCAGAGTGAGAAATTAAAAGCTCGTGGAACTCAGATTTGAAATCTTCGTTCGAGTGCTTAGAAAATAAATATTCTTAGAACATGTAAAGTTCAGGAAATCATTCATTTAAATCATCATCATCATTCATTAAAATTTTTTTGATAATTTCTATGTCTTCACACTACAAAAATTGTGCGTGAAGAAAGCGAATGTATACGATAGCAGCATTATCTCTAGAATAATAAGAAGATTAAAATGACCTTGTACAGGAAGTAATGCATATCCTATTGTTACAAACATGCAATTCGGCTTCCCGCCATAACTTGTTCCACTATCAGAAAGACTATTTTAAAGTCATCGGTACTGGACGGAGTCCGTGTGTCACGTCGGAGGTACCAGAGCTTGACGACAAACATGGCGACCATTTGGCGACTTTGGCGCCAAAATAGATTATACCCGAAACATCGAGAATTTTCCCGATCAGTCCAGTACGAACCGGGATACGCCTCGAACGTTCCTGATTGGTTGAGAGGCTTCTAGCCCCGCCTCCTGAGACCTATAAAAGGGTCCGCAGCTGCCAGAGTGGTGTGGTCGGAGTAGTCGAAGACAGAGTGGACGGAGTCGTCGAAGTAGTAGTCGAGAGTCGTAGTCGGAATCGACGGAGCGGAGTAGTCATAAGCGACAGAGCAGAGTAGGCGGAAACGACTGCGAGCAGCTACGGAGTCAAGCTAGAGCTGAACTAAGCTGTGCGCTACTGTCTGCAGTAGATTCTTATTGTATGCTGTACGTCTCGGCTGAAGATAATCGTCTTTTATGCTGTATATAGTTGTCATTTTTGTGCTGTCCTGTATGTCTTCGTGTAAATAAACGTCGTTGTTTTATTTTCTACTGCTGATTGAGCGTTCTCCACACCATATAACTTCCACTATCCAAACGAACCCCGGGAAATTTCGTAACACTATCTTGTATAACTAAAATCAAAAATTAAATAAGTATTAAAATTACAATAAAATATTATATTCTATTAAAATTAAATATCATTGCGTAGCAAACGGCACTCAAGGTGACTCTTCATACATGCATTTAATATAAAATATCATAAAGAACCAGCAGGAATGACATTCCTATAACCTATCTTTGTAAACTTTCTAATAAAGATGTTATCCCAGAGACTGCTTTGCATAGCCATGGTGTACAATAGTTACGAAATATCAACCTTTGACATGAATTTAGCACTTTTATTGAATCTATCGAGTCATCCTTGGCGAGTATTTTGGCGATTAATCCATGACATACAGTTACGGTCTCCGAAAATTGAATCTATGTTTTAGATGGGTTTTTTTCCCAATCGAAGTAAACAAAAATTTCACACAAAGCTTCACGTGCAGTCACAAAATCACATGCAAAATTTGATATATTTAAGCTACTGCGTGTTTGAGCTGTAGCTTTTTCCTGCAGACCGACAGACGGTCAATCCCTTGTTTGATTTGACTAAAAATCTTGTAGGTGTATAGATTGTAAATGCTGATTCTGTGCGTCGTATTTTATCTATCTAGATCTCTTCGTTTTGTAGTTATCGTGTTTATTTATGTTCGATCTGCCGTACAGACAAACTACCTTTGAGCAGATTTTGCTCAAACTTTGATAGAAATCTACAAATGTGGTACAAAGACAGTATACCAAATTTAATTCGTGTAGCTCAAAGCGTTTTTGTGTTATCTTTGCCCTAGATAAACAGACATTGTCCAAAAATGTGTGTTTTTTTTTAATTCAGGGTATCTAAAACGTGTAGATTCGCCAAAATCACGATTTCGAATTTTTGACGATTACTATACTTTCTCTATACTACCTATGCGAGAAAGTAAAAAAATTCAATAAGAAAAACTGAGTCCTTTTATAATGTATCTCTTTTATTGTTTCAAACGCAAATAAATACTCGAGCTTTCATTTAAATGAAACCCATAAAAAGAAGTATCAAATCTCAAAAGAAAATGGCGATACATTTAAAGCTGCTGACTTATGGTAGTAACGAAAAAAAAATTCAAATGACAGCTATTTTCACTAACGGGTTTTTAACTTTTCACGGTCATTATCAAAATGAGAGGCATTAGTTTCCTCGAGTCGTTAGAAGTTCAGAGGAGAATTTGGTGAAAGGGAATACAATTAGGCAAATGGAGCATTATAATGAATTCAATTAAAGATAAACTCTTAGGCGAAATGTATTATAAAGATACCTTTTAATTTATTACTAAGATGATATTTTCAAAACTACAGAGACAAGAAATTTAGTGCGATTTAGTAAGCGACGTTTAGGATAAATTTTATGAAATTATTTAAAATAAGAGAAAACAATACATGGAAAAAAACAAATTTTTAAAATTTCCAAGTGGTGTGAAAATAGTTTTTGGTTTATAAATAGGTTCTGAAGTTATTGATTGATTTTCAATTAAAAATCAATTTCAATTTCAATCAAATTTTGCTTTAATGAACCTGTACTGATTTTAATAAACACTTACTACCTAAGAAGTAATCATATTAGAGAAATATAAAGTTTAAATTGTAAAATGATGAAGGGAAACCAATAATTTATATAAAAGCCTGAAGACTTTATCAACGGCAGCTTCAAGCAGGGATTCAAACCTAGGATTTTTTCTGTGATGGATCTGACTTTTGTCCAAGTATTGACCCCTCGTGACTCGAAACTCCTAAGCAATTGAGGTCTTTTTTCTTGAAGAATCAATATACACAAAGCTAAGACATTAAGGCCAAATAACAATCAAAATACACAACACCAAACACAAAATTATTTCAAAATTCCAATCAAGTAAAACTACAGCAAAATTGAATCAGATCAAACCACATACACACACATTGTCAATTAATAAAGCCAAAAATCATCATAAATAATAAAATCAAACATAAACCAAGGAAAAACATGCCATTGACTAGATTTAGAATACACAGAATTTAGCATTTTTTTTATACAATTTAATGTTTTACTTCTTTGGTTAACTTTGTTGATGTTTTATATGTAGCAGCATTGGTACTCTATAAACACAATATTAATTCCTTTTAAAAGTCTTTGATTCTGAAAAGATATACTATACAGTCTGATCCGTTCGTAAATATGGTTTTTTTTTTTTTGATGTTTCTAACCTAAGAAGTAATTATATGCAAACTTTGGTTGCTCCAAGTCCAAAGATCTGCTTTTCAATTATTTTTTCATCACACATTTCACACGACGCAATTTATTAATAATATGCTGTTTAAGATCATTGACAACATTTTATTCTTAAAAGTTACACTTCAATATACTTTGAGGATAATTTAATAATTGACAACTCAGTTAACTAAATTCTTCAACAAGCATGTTGCTAACCAGTGAGAATTCAAAAAGTAACACAACTTTATTGATGAATATTTGCATTTAATATTTTCATCTCAGCTACATATTTGTATATAAGCCCAGCAGATAGATTGATTATTTATATGTCGAAATATATAGGAATATAAAAACTCAACCTTATATCAAAGTTGTTGATTGATTACAGGTTTTGAGTCCAATGAAATTAAAACGAAAGATCCACAATGAAATTTTAATCTATGCTTGATTTTCTTTGTTTTATAATGAAACTAAACATAAAATTATTATTTTTCGTTATGTTGTTTCGATTTCATAAATTTCAGGATGATAAATAGGCAAATGTTGCTAATTTGAGGCACGGGAACATTTTTAAATGCTATTTATATGAATTATTTTTTTATTAAATAAACAAGTAGTAGAATTATTTTGTTGTTTAACTGTTTTTCGAAGAATACATTTCACTTTTTAAGAAATATACTTTTAAGTAAAAATACCACAAAGAAATTGCTTTATCAGTTCAATAGAAAACTATTTTTCGTAATTAGACTAACCTTTTCTTTAATAGTAATTAAAGTATATCTTTTTTAGGGTGGAAATTCACACCAACATGCCATACATGAGCCCAAGCATCACATTTTAAGCTATATATCAACTCTTCTTTCTTTGTTCCCTCACAAGTGATGCAAGATAAAATAGTTTTAATTTTGGCTCTTTTTTTATGTTTTTGGCATCCTCTTATTATTATTTTTTTTTTTTTTTGCTTTAGCTTTTTTTGCACTTGTATATAGCTTATGAAGAATACCAATAATTTGCAATGCTTCCTAGACGATTTTCACTCAGTATAAAATAATAGACACATCGATTTAATTATACCAATTTACACAGCTGTGGTCCATTTGAAGAACTTTTTGTCAACAAAAAGCGTCATAATATTATTAAAAAAATTAATTTAATAATAAAATTAATATATTCAATAGAATCTACGCAAGTCTTCTATCTGAGAATATGTTAATATACAGGGTGATTATGATTAAAGTTACGATTTTAAAAATCGATAATATTAAAACTACTGGTCAGAATGACTTGATATTTTGAAAGAAGTCGTGAGGCAATGGAATTTTTTTACTTTCCTTTTACTAATACTTTTTACTAATACTTTTAGCCAAAAGGAAAAAGTAGAGTTCAGGGGTTTACTTAAAATTTATTAGCGGTAAGAAAAGAATACAGTAGTGATAATGACAAAAAACATTGGAACACACACCTTACTGATGTGTGGTTAAGGTATAAGTCTTTCGATATGCCCTCGTCTTGTCCCGCTACTAATTGGAAACACAAAACGGCATGATCCACAACATATCAGAGGGTTCCTTCAAGTCTCAATCCGCCCGCTGTGCCCAAACCTAGAAATCACACGGATTTAAATCGGGGGAACGTGGAAGCCACATTGTTGGAAAATGGCGGCTTATGATCCAATTATCTTCGAAAGGACCACTCAGAAGCTGCTTTACCGGAATAGCAATGTGCGGAGGAACGACATCTTGCATGAATATTGTGCGTTCCACACACTGACGCGTCTGCAGTGTCGGAAGGACATGGTTTTGCAATAGTGCTTCATACCGCTTGCCAGTAACGGTGCGGTAACGAGACCCGCAGATGTGATATCTTCAAAGAAAAACGGACCGACGATAAGCGCTATCGTTATTCCACACCACACAGTGACCTTTTCACACTGAAGAGGTAATAACTGAAGCTGGAACGGATTCCATATCGGTCCCCCATATCCTGTAATTTTGTGTATTTACGGAACCATGAAAACGAAAGTGGGTTTCGCCAGACCACAGAATGTTCCATGGCCATCCGTTGTCCACTTTCATCCGGGCAAGAAATCGTAGTGCAAAAGATTCATGTGCTTCCAGGTCAGCAGGTAGCAACTGTTTCACATGAGTTTTCTTCTACGGATAACAGCGCAAGAAGTTCCATAGCACTTTACACACCGTGGTGATCGGCATATCCAGAATTCAGCCAACTCCCCGTGCACTATTGATTCCAGCATCACTGTTATTCTGTTCATGTAATGCTGTAACCACATTTTCCACTGCCTCAGCCAAAACTGGTTTCCTTCTTATACTCCTTACGCGTCAAATGGACCGGTTTCTTCGAATTTAGCAATCACTTTTTGCCAAAAATTTGTGGGTATTGTACCGGATTTTATGGATTATAAGGTCCGAAAGTTCCTGATAGCTGTAAGTCTACAGTCATCGTTCTTATAAAAAAGCTTCAAGAACAGAGCGCGATCCTTCATAGTTATGATGAAGCATTCAGGCAAAGAACTGATGCTCTGCATTTTTATGACAGCTATGTCTGTGGTGCGCATGTCACGTATAAGTAATTCGAATATCTCCAGGAAATTTGAACCCTGACAGCACAGTCTATAGGTACATTTTGGAATAATTTATTTTTACCTAGCCAAACAAAATTCCATTGTCTCACGATTGTTTTCCTAAAATATCAAGTTCTGACCAGTTATTTTAAAATTATCGATTTTTGAAATCGTAACTTAAATTATTATCACCCTTGGTCTATAGGACTTCTAGTGAATTATCTACTTTCGTTACAGTATCCCGAACTACCACTTTTCAACTATTCTACCTGGCTAAGTGGTAAGACGCGAAAAATGAGCGCATTTCGGGAATACTTCGTTATTCTTTGCCTTGATATCCGTCCCATTAAATGCTTCGATCAATTTTTTACCCACTTGTATATCGTAAAAATTTTCTATTATTTTATAAAAAAGTGAATTATTATAAAAATTTGCGATTAATTTATAAAAAAAGTGAATTATCATAAAAATTTACTATTATTTTGTAAAAAAGTGAATTATTATAAAAATTTACTATTATTTTATAAAAAAGTGAATTATAATAAAAATGTATTATTATTTTGTAAAAAAGTGAATTTTTAAATTTTAAGAACAGAAATTATCCATTTATTCATTATAATTTAATTTTTAGCTCCCTTACAGTAAATAAAAATTGATATAAAGTATTTTATTGTGAATTAAAATCTTTTTCCGACAATATTACGAGTTATCCTCAATTTTCCCGCTTTAACAGCCTAAATAATCGGAGTTCATTTTATTCTTAAATGCTAATATCTTCTCTTTTCATGTATCCTCTCAGCCCTATACTGATTAAATAAACTGTTCCTGACGCATGAGCAAATGCATGGAGGGTTTTCGAATCCACGAATGAATAGTAATTGATGTTATTTTAGTGTACACAATTATTCCCTAACTGTAGCCATGTAGTATTTTCTGTAAATAAAAGGGGTATTTTATAAACCACAATTACAACATCGCAATTTACCAAATATATAAAAGAATCGAATTACAAGTCCAATCTACGCAATAGCCAATTTTGGGAACTTTCAACAGATTAAATGCGTTGCTTTATAAAAATTGTAAATTAAATTTCATCTATTTGTCTATACTTATAATAAAGCTCAATCTGTTTGTGTGTGTGTGTGTGCTGGCGCTCTACAGGTCAGACCATTCCACCTACAGCTACCAAATTTGGCACGTGTATACCTTGGAGGTCGGGAATGTGCACCTGGGGTTATTTTTTCGAATTTTTAATTAGAATTTTATTCATTTAAAAATTAAGTGAAATTTTGGCGTGTTTCTGCTATAACTGCCGAAAATATTACCGCACCAGAAAGATTTTTACATGAAGTTAAAGATCAAAAATTTATCTTTTAAATGATACCAATGTTTTAACCTTAAAATTAAATTTCTATTTTTAATGAATTTTTAAATAAATATTTTAACAATATTTTTCAACAATTGTTTTCGTACAAAATAAAAAAAAAATTTAAGCTGCACGCGCACGTTTCGCATTCATGGGAAAAAATTAGCTTTTTCCAAAGTGTTGCCATCACATTGATTAAAGCTCCAATTAAAAATAAATTAAATATTTTTGGAAATGAAATCTGCAAAAATATAATTTTCGGCACGTGTCTGTAGGAAATGAAACAAATATGAAATATTATTTTTTCTAAAAATTAATTCAAGAAAAATTATTTTATGATCTTTTACACTCTCTATATTATTAATCCAATAAATCAGTTTTATTTTAAGGCAAGTTTTGTTTAATATGAACATTATATCCATTCAAAATCTGCGCCACACAGCTAATTTGGAAACCTTTAGTAAGACACAGATATGCTAAAATGGTCTAAATGGAAAATTTTTTATATTTTATGTAACTCGATTCAATAAATGCTCTTATAAATAACGAATTTTTGAAAAGCTTCTGCTGTGGAAATCACGATTAGCAAAATGTTCTTGAAACACTAATATTTCAAATAAAAAGAGTTAATTTCCAATCAACTAAATCAATCACTTAAACTGACTGATTTATGAAAATTAGAATATCACTATTCAATAAAAAAAGAATAATTTTAGATTTTTCATCGATCGTTTCAAAGAAAATACGCCAATGATCGCGCATTTTTTCTCAAGTTTAATTGACCTAATATTATGAAAATGTTGAGTTTTTCTAAATTTTTAACATTCAGACCTTCATAAATAAGTCTTTGTTGATCGTGGAAAATAGAAACATTCATTCATTTATTTAAAATTTGGTGTGTCCAGAATATTTTTCAGGATATGATACCTTACTCCATTAAATTTAGACTTCATAATTTTTGAAATATATTTATAGGCTGGAACAAAATATTATTATTGATTTCATTTCAATCCTTTTGAAAGCAAAACTAAAAACTGAATTTTATGCTGAATCTGAGAAATTTTTGTTGAATTATTCTTTGAAATATTACATAAATTATGAAAAATATTTTGCAGTTCACAAAAGACTTAAATACCGAGCGATTCTGTTTGCAATACTCATATTCAATAATAATAATCTATACTTATAATAAAGCTCAATGTGTGTGTGTGTTGGCGCTCTACAGGACAGTCCATTCAACCTAGAACTACCATATTTGGCACGTGTATACCTTGGAGGCCGGGAATGTGCACCTGGGGTTTATTTTTTCGCATTTGTAACTAGAATTTTATTTATTTAAAAATTAAGCGAAATGTTGACGTGTTTCTTCTATAACTGCCGAAAATATTACCGCACAAGAAAGATTTTTACATGAAGTTAAAGATAAAAAAATTATCTTTTAAAAGATACTACTATTTTAATCTTAAAATTAAATTTCTATTTTTAATGAATTTTTAAATAAATATTTTAACATTGTTTTTCAATAATTTTTTTCATCAAAAATAAAAATGAAGATTAAGCACGTTTCGCATTCATGGGAAAAAAATAGCTTTTTTCAAAGTGTTGCCATCACATTGATTAAAGC
>JAPMOR010066408.1:23777-61500 GCA_026543865.1 Argiope aurantia
TATCATAGAGATTATTTATGATGATAAAGTACAACAGTTGATGTCTTTATTCCATTTATTTTCTTTATACATGAAAGATATCTTTAGCAAAATGAATCCTTCTTTTTATTACTTTTCCTTGGTTATACAAATAGAAAAGTTACAAACATTTATAAAGTAAGACTGAGATTTATTTTCCTTGAAATATTTTGGATATGAATCAGGTTGAATGCTATTAATGTGTGGGATTTTATCCACTAATATAACGATATCTTCATTCTGAAACATTTTTCGTTATTTAATGAATAATCAATAGAGAAAGGAAATCGATTATTTTTTTTTTACAAATTTCGTCAATATATCCGAAACTTCTCATTTAACAACTTTTTTATTCCATTCCTTTGTAATTAAAGTATTAAAGCAGTTTTTACTCTCTCGGATACGAAACATACGAAGAGAAAAAATTAGGATCGCCAAAAAAACATAGGAGATTTCGACTGATCACTTTTTCTGACCTTTTCGAGTTCAAAAAACACATTTTCGGAATTGTTTCCGGTGAGTCTATGAAGACGATAACACAAAAACGCTTTGAACTAGATGGGTGAAATTTGATCTATCATCTTAGATTTGTATCAAATTTTGATTGAAATCCATTCAGTGGAAGTCTGTCCGTCTGGCTGTCCGGTTATAAATTAAGAGGTAACTACAAACGACCGGTAACCCAAAGACGTAGATAAATAAATAAAGTTGGATACACAGATTTAGCACCAAAAGTATAGATATGCTTCAAATTTGGAACCAATTCCGTCAAGAGGTTGTCCGTTTGTCTGCCTGTATTTTCACAAACCTGTAAACAACTGCAACTCCAAACGCAATGGCTTAAATATATGAAATTTGTTATTTGATTTTGTGATTAAAATTTTGCTTTTAATTGAAAGGAGTAAATGCATCCAAACCACGCATTCTGTTTACTGGTACTGCGGTTGTAACCACCTCCCAGTGATTAACACACGAATAGATTCGGATGAATTACTCGAACACTCGAATGTTCGCCAATGGCTTACACTAAATAACACGCAAATAGATTTCTTAGAGAATATGAGAGAAAGTTTCGAGGGGATCACTTTGGTTGGTTTTCATTTTCGTGCAAACATGTTCAGATATCACATGATAATCACACACGGATAAATTTGAATGACCTGACTGCCTCGATAACATTGACTCAAAAATGCTTCGGAGTTAGGCGCATGAAATTTAGACTATGCACTACATTTGCAGAGTGTTATAAAATGCAAACCAAGCTCAATTCGTAGAAATATATTTGCATATCTGCCTAAGTTCCGATGAGGACAATAATTTTAAAATACAAAGAACTAGATCAATTAAGCGTAGTACATAGTTTCAGCAACTATATTACGACATCTTATCAAATTGAATGAAATTTATCTGTCGATCTATATATTCGCATATATAGGGTGATTGGCTAAGTCATTTTAAGCCCTTTAAGTTCAAAACGGTGTCTGCTATATCCAGAGAAGTAACGAGTGCCTATCGTAAAGTGATTAAGCTGAATATACTGAGACAGATTACGGCGCTTCTAGCGACGAAATAAGGAAATAAGAAATAAAGGAGATCAGTTAAAAAGTCTAATTAACCTAACCATGATATCCATGATAAAAACAGGAAAAGTTATTTGTAAGATTAGAAGAGCTATTTACGATTAAAATTATAAAAAAAGGCTTCGTCCTTAAAAATAGGAAAAAAAAGTATTCTTAAATTTTTTCCACCGAGTGCATTTTTCAAATGTTTTTTTCATTATTATTTTTATTTTTTTCGTTGCTTAAATTTCACTTCGCCGGTGCTTAGCTCGGAAAAACTGTATGGCTATTGCCGAGGAATAAATTTTACATTTTTAGGCCGAACCCTTTTTCAAATCAAGGAAAGTTCATAATTTTAATCGCAAATATTTCCACCAATTTTAGATATAACTACAAGAAACGTTTTTCTGTGTTTTATTATGGTATAGTCTACATTTATCTGATTGACGGTTTGGAAGATATCCTTTAATTTTTGAGTTCTGTTTCTTGATTTCCTTACTTCGCCGCTAGAAGTGTTGCAATCTGCCACAATAAATTTAGTATAGTCAATTTATTATAAGAAAATGTTACTTCCCTAACTATACGAGACGCCATTCTGAATTTAGAGAGCTTAAACGGACTTTATGATCACCCCATATATATAACATGAGTGTTCAAAACCGCAACAACTAAAGTATATGAAATTTGATGTGTAACCCTGATATTAAGATAGTAATGTTGTGTCAAATGTTGATTTCAATCGATTGAAAACATTTGCATTCTTAAAGCATATTCGGATTTCTTTTTTGTTCTGTAAAACTGAAATCTCTTATGTAGGAACATCTGAAAAAATAATTGGTGCACTAGGTGAGTTCAAAGCCGTCCCTGAGATGCTGCATCTGTATTCGAGAAGAAGTAGTATATGGGGAAAGGTTCGACAGAATCGCTCGTGTTCATTCAAATAAATGAAGACTATTTTTTCTCTTTTTTTTGCCAGAAAAACAGCAATTTTTAAAGTCTTCATATAAATATTTATGTCAATTATGTTCTCTTTGACTTTCGCATTTCCATAAATTATGCATTTTTCTTATATTTTTCTATTGTTTGTACCAAAGCTTAATAGCAATGAGATTTATTTTGAACGTAAAATTTATAGAACTCTATTATACATAAATTAACGTAAAATTTTTGAGTTTTCCAAAAAATTTTTGTTGTTATTTATTTATTTATTTGTTACTAGCTGGTACCCGGTGCGCTGCTGCCGCAGAAGAAATAATTTTGGAAATTTGAAATAGCTATCTTGTTTAATTAGGAATAATAGAAACAATGATATTTATTTTATTGTCGATAATGAATATATTCATTGAAATTTAATAATATATAAGGGAGAAGTGCAAACAATATTTATTCTATTATTTGAATTTGTTATTATTTGTTATTCAAGTGATTTAGGGTAAACAATAGTTTTTGTTCTTCCGTCTTCAGTAAAAATAAATAAATTTCTTGACTTTTCGACTTGTGAGCATTCAACAAACAACTGGTCATGTGAAAATCATGGATTTTTTAGGTTCAGTCCGCACACTTGAAGTGATTGCGCCTTGTTGATGGTCATCGATAATGCAAGTCGAATGGGGAACTGCAGTCCTTTGAAGTCAAAATGTATGTTGGTGGGAATAATGGGAATGCGTGGAATGAGCATATCCTCTCCATTCGACTTTCTGTTAAAAATTGTTGCCTCTATTTTTTCCGCATGTTGATCTTCTGCTTCTGATGTGCGCGATCGGGTAGCACATTAACATTGCCTTCGATGTTGATAATAAGATTTTGAAGCACGTGAATTTACACTTCGTAAACGATCTGCTTCATTGCTCACTCATCTTTCCTCGTTTGTTTGAGAATCTTAAATTTGCTTATTTCTGTGTGCTTTGGTGTAGATCTATTCACTGACGGACATTTGGGAGGCATATTTTTTGGCGAAGCAATTAACACGATATACGCTTGTATAACCGAAATATCGTTTGTCGATTCACGGAATAAATAGAACATTTACTGTTTGCACTGGAAAATTTTCATTATATATAATTTTCCTAGATCGGCATTGATAATAATAATTTTATTTTGTATATGCGAGATAAACTCTGAATAATATGTGTGGTTCACAGCAGCCAAAATATTGTGCACGTTGAATGACAATATCCTGTGTAGATGACTATTCATTAACGAAAAGAAAAAAAAATTATCCTTACACTAAATATTTCCGATTTCATTTCACTCATATTGATTGGCATCGATGATAATGATTTGATGTTGTTTGATATATATGCGAATAACTGGAATGACATGTGCCGTTTACTGTTTCCCTTTTGTCGATTTCAATTATCAGTTTTAAAATAATGTTGAATCATAGAAACGTATGAAGAGATTTGTGTGTATATTTTATTGCGTTCAAAATACATGGTAATAATTGTACTATTCCTATTACCTTCGCGCAAGTGCAAGTAATAAGTTAACAAAATTTTATCGCAGTCTGATGAGCGGTACGGCAGCGAGTAAAATACGAACAAGCAAAAATTTATTTTTATACATATGTAACATATTGTGATTGAAGTAGAAAGCAGGTTCGAAACAGTGAAGAGACTTGGTATTTTTAATTACGTTTTATTCTATTCCGAGTGGCAGGCATGATTATATACAAGAAAACGCAACGCGGCACACACAGAAGTAAGAAAAGGGGGAAAAAAGGGCCAAACAGATGACATATAGCCTTATATAACATTGGATTTCTGGCCAGGCGCCAATTCAATAGACGTGTGACCTTTGACACCTTTTGAAGGGTAAAAGTATCACTTTCATTTAATACATAGTACTGATGGCGCTTTATTGTTACAAAGGGATTAATTAAACCGAAAGTGGAATTGGATCACGAAATAAGAGAATATTTTAGAATGAAGTTACTATGGGCTAAATTAAGATAAAATCTTAGAAATTAATTAAATTGAAATTAGAATTAAAATATTATTACATATTGTTACAAAATTTCCTTTACCGGGGTTCGTTTGGATAGTGGAAGTGATATGGTGTGTAGAACGCTCAATCAGCAGGCAGAAGTTGAATAAAAACAACGACGTTTATTTACACGAAGACACACAGGACAGCACAAAAACGATAACTATATACAGCATAGAGACGACTATCTTCAGTCGAGACGTGTAGCATACAACAACATACACAACAGCATCTACTGCAGACAGTAGCGCACAGCTCAGTTCAGCACGAGCTTGACTCCGTCGCTACTCACCGTCGCTTACGACTCTTCCGCTCCGTCTTCGGTCTACTCCGTCGTCTCCCAACTCGGACTTGACTCTCTGGCAGCCGCAGCCCCTTTTATAGGTCTCAGGAGGCGGGGCTAGAAGCCTCTCAACCAATCAGGAACGTTCGAGGCGTATCTCGGTTCCTACTGGACGGATCGGCAAAATTCTCGAAGTTTCGGGTATTATCTATTTTGGCGCCAAAGTCGCCAAATTGGTCGCCAAGTCGCCAAATTGTCGCCAAGCTCCGGAACCCCCGACACGACGCCCAGATTCTGTCCCATAGAGATGACTGTAAAACATTCTTTCCAATGATGGAACCAACTATGTTGGGAAGCCGAATTGCAGGTTTGTAACATTGCTCCCCTCTTCAAAGACTGACGTCCCGGCAGTCCTACTTCAATCCAACAGCTGGCGTAGGCTTCCGTAGGATGTTATGATGATGCTTTAGGCGACTCTTAAAGATGACATAATTTACTAATTTGGCGGCGACTGAAGATCCATCCAAACCTTCTGAATGATTTTGACCCGGACCTCTTCGTCGTTTCGGATTGTACATCCAGACTTGATTCCGCTCCTTAAAATGCAGGATGTCCCATGGAGCCAAACGCTGGATCGTAGTAGAGACCTCTGGAATGAATTCTTGACAGGCTTTTCGGTTGGTCACTTTAAACTTCTTCCATCGAACCAATCGTATATCAGGATGATCCAACGGTGCTTTCTGAAGTCCACTCGAAAGCCAGGTATTCGCCTTCGTCGCCAAAGCTTTCACGGGAATACGTCCACCTCTTCCCAGTCTATTCTCGACACTCGAGAATTGTCCACAACTCTCCACACTGGATCGTCTGAAGAGTATATCTGCCTTTACAGGAAGGGCTCTTCTGCTACAACACAACTTGACCGGATACACAGCAGATTCATCAGCTCCTATTTGCAAGACACTTCCATGTAGATCCACAGCAAAGATGAATTCTTGAAGGAAGTTGAGACCGTGACTACAGGGATCAGCGATTCCCGCCACGTAGTCTTCTTCCGTGTCACTATGCAAGGAGATACCAAGAGGCTTGCAGAGGGGTAGTTCCTTTAATCTTTGGGACGAATCCAATCCAAACAGGGTCGCATTAACTCTTGCATCCATAGGCATCGAGCACGGGTCACCACCAACAGACCCGTCCGAAGAAAGTCCATCTTCTCCATCCCCAAGCGCCTGCACTTTCGGTTCCACTTCAGGGTACTCATTCGGGGAAGACTGTTTCAGCTTCGCAACTATTTGACATTCACCCTGTTGGTTCCTCTCCTTATTAAACTTCGGTTCATCCTCCGGAAGGCTAAGCTCCTTTTCGGTGACACCGGTCTCCATTCGATCTTCAGTCTTTTCTTCCACTTGGCTCTCGCTGCTTCCTTCTGTGATAACTTGGATGTCTTCAATTTTGTTAACTTTATCTTCTGGAATTTCTTTCCACGACGAAAGGCCTTTCTTCAATTCACTCCTCATGTCTGCATATCCGGTTTTCATTTTTTCCGTGAAGGCATCCATTTTTTGCAAAAGTTTCTCTTGTCTGGCTTTCATTTCTTCCGTAAAGGCTTCCATAGATTTCTTCATCTCAGCCAACAGAGCCAGTAACTCACCATTACCGCTATCAGCCATTTTTCCTTGGGATCTCGTCAGCAGCATACACTATTAACCACTATCCCACTTCTGACACCAAATGTTACGAAATTTCCTTTACCGGGGTTCGTTTGGATAGTGGAAGTGATATGGTGTGTAGAACGCTCAATCAGCAGGCAGAAGTAGAATAAAAACAACGACGTTTATTTACACGAAGACACACAGGACAGAACAAAAACGATAACTATATACAGCATAGAGACGACTATCTTCAGTCGAGACGTGTAGCATACAACAACATACACAGCAGCATCTACTGCAGACAGTAGCGCACAGCTCAGTTCAGCACGAGCTTGACTCCGTCGCTGCTCACCGTCGCTTACGACTCTTCCGCTCCGTCTTCGGTCTACTCCGTCGTCTCCCAACTCGGACTTGACTCTCTGGCAGCCGCAGCCCCTTTTATAGGTCTCAGGAGGCGGGGCTAGAAGCCTCTCAACCAATCAGGAACGTTCGAGGCGTATCTCGGTTCCTACTGGACGGATCGGGAAAATTCTCGAAGTTTCGGGTATTATCTATTTTGGCGCCGAAGTCGCCAAATTGGTCGCCAAGTCGCCAAATGGTCGCCAAGTTTGTCGCCAGAGTCCGAGATCAACTGTCCGAGAGGAAGGACGTACATGCGCGAGCTCCGTAAGTAGGCGTAACTTCTTTATGCGTCTGCGACTTCTTTGCTTTATCTTTAACGAACGCTTCTTCATAAGTGCAAGTGTTCCACAAAATATTACTTGCAAAAGTGCTCTCTACAGTGTATAGTGCAAGTTTGTTGTTTCCTGAACATTTCCTATTGGATTACTTGTGTCATTCTATTCATCAATCCCATGAAATGTCTACCTTGATGATGTCAGGCTAAGAAAAATATAGAACGGCCGGGGTAAGTGGCTCCTAATACTGCTGGTCAATTGTGTGCTAAATTATGTATATTGATGTACAAAGGTTTTCTCTATACGATTACTCGACAATTTTTAATATTCTTTTTAACACAGCCAATATGCAAATGCACAATCCTCCTTCTACCCTTCAATATTTCTTCCCTCATTGTCCTTACTAATTATTATTTTTTTTATTATTATCTTTAATACACACATAGAGAGAGCATTCAAGAGTATTTTGGTATGTGTTATGTTCACTTATGCTTAGTAGCTCTACCACAACATATTTTTTTTTTTTTTTGAAAACCTCCCGAGAAAAAATACTTCGTATTTTGTGAATTTCCTCTAAATTTCACTTTCTACAGTTATAACTAAAAAAAACTATTAAGACTTTTGAAAAAATCTAAAAGACGAATAAAACTCTGTACGATTACCAATAAAATCATATCCATATCATTTCCCTTATGAATTTTAATTTTATATCATTTTTTTGAAACATTGTTTCTCAAGCAACCATCGGCTAACTTTTTCTCCATTCCCGTCTCCCTCGTATGTAAACAAAACAGTCGCACACTATCATTTATACATTGATAATATATTTTAACTATTATACTATCACCATGTCTTAATTCATTCTTTTTAATCTTTTAACTCAACTTAATTATGTTCTCTGAGCTTTTTGATATAACTTACATATAAATGTTTTGCATAGTTTCGATGTAATGTACCGTTTTTGCCCTCGATCGCCACATCCTAAAAATGGAGGCGCAGGGGACGCTATCGTGTAAACAAAGGAATCCAAGCTTCTCGTTTTTAATCAGACGTAAATTTATTTATATCTTGGTCTCGCGTATACATGCATTTTATATATATGAACTTTCGGAAATTAAGTGTTTTACTCTTTTAACTTAGTTGTTCTTAGTACTTAACCCTCTGAATTTCTTTGCTCTTTGAAATGCAGTTCTTTTAGAATGCAAACGGCCGAAAACATAACCCATAGATGACGAGCATTTCCCTCCCCCTTCTTACGGTCAAGAGTTCAATTGCAGCGTGGGGAGAGTACTCGTATCGCCCTACTCCTGTAGTCAAATTACTGCTGAAGAATAAGGGGTTGTATATAAAATTTAATATCACTTTATAGTTTCACCTAAAGATTTTCCAGACGTTCCGCTTTTTTTTACCACTGTGTTTGATTATAATTTATTAATTACGGAAAGACTCATTGAATGTTGAAATATAGCAATGAAATAGTATATTTGAATGTTCATTAAAACCATTGCTGCATCAGAAAATTTAATCATTCAAAAGTTCTCTCTCTCTTTTTCTTTTCATTCTAAGAGTTATTGATATAAATAACTTATTGTGAGTACTTAAATTCTTATAAATTTTCACTATATATTAATTAAATCCCAAAGCAATGGCTTGCATTTATTTATTAGAATATAAAGAGAATATTGTTCTAATGTTGAGAACTGATTAAGATATATGTAGATTCATACCTAAGAAATACCTTCATTAACAATGTAAATTTTCAGTAATTACTAAAATTTATTAATTTAAAAAGGCAGAATAGAAACACAGGTCAAATGTTATTTTATGGAAATAATATTACTTTTCTGATTGTTATATTCCTATTAATATTTTGCAGGTATACTGCCAAAATTATCCAAATCAAAACCTCTCCTTTCCCTTCAAAACGAATCTGCATCCCCACAATAGCTGTTAAATAATAAACTATGCATACTACGAAAAAATGTCCTATTTTATGAATACAGCAATCAAACTCCGAATTTCAAACCAAAAAGAACATTTGCTAGCATTTTTTTTAATTATGTTCTATGATTTAAGCAATGCACAAAATATATAATACCAGCCAATTTTCAAACGATTTGCAGAATTCTTCAAGGAAGGAATATTTAATTTTTTTATTTTATAATTAAAACTATTTCAAGAGTTGGTATGAGGGAGATTGAGCTTTGAAAAATAATTAATACTATTTCAAATATAGTTTTCTGAAACAATAAGCATTTTAATTCATTTTTTTAATTTACTATTTTTACATACTTTCCGATATTTTTTAAATTATGGATTGGGCCTGAAAGTTGGTCAAATTTCGTAATGGAAATAATCTTATTTACTATTAAATTTGATATTCATTCAATAATCTATCCTGATTTATCTATCTTCGGAAACTTCAATATCATCTTCGTTAACAAAATCATTTTCTAACGAAGTAGAAATATTTTCTTCTTGAAAAGAGTTTGAAGTGTCAAATCCATCACCTTCCTCATCACTTATATCAAATCAGATTTATCTGAATCTTCACAGATTATTTTAGTAATTTCTTTTTGAGTTAAGACTTTCCGATTACCCGGCATTTTAGCAAGAGATTTTAGTGGCTGGCGAGCAGAAAGCGTACTGTAAATTAAACATCTGCCCTCAAACACTTTCTGGAGACACCAATCTGATAGCGGGAACGGAAGCCTCGACTGTTACAAAGACAAAATTACCCCGCACCGTTTTACGACCCTGCTGAGAAAAGGGGAAGAAAATTAACAGGTGGCATTTCGGCCCCTCGACCGTTCTGTGGATGTCTGAATGTACAGCCTTCTCGGCCGCATTGGGAGTCAGAGGGTCAAGTTTGGTTTCCTTCTCTCCCCTTTGTTTTCATTGTTATTCTTTTCTTAACTTTCGGATCCGTGAGATGGCGAAGCAGGCAGTAACTTTCCTTTCCCCTACTCCTCATGCGAGCGTCGGTTTAACCCTTTGGATACTTAATTCGGTTTACCCGAAACACGCCTGTTCAAGCAAGTTGCAGTCTTCGTTTTATATATTGTAAAGTTTACTCATAGAAATTATTTCGAGGCTATAAACGCATCAATACTCTTGTCTTCTCTTTTGCAACCCTCTTTTCAAATAATAAGCGCGTGACTTTTATTTTATTGTTTTCCCTCGACGCATTCTCAATATATCAAAAATATTTTAAGTCCAGGTTACTTAATCAAAGGGTTATTTTATTAACCAATAACAATCTCCTATCATAATCTTTACTAATCTCTAATACACCATTATAAGTAATATTCCAGTAGCTCGACCTTGTTACATTCTCAAAATTTTCCTGTACCCCTTAAGTCCGGGTTACCCAAATTAATTTACGGACAGGTTATGGCTGTTTCCTCAAATACCCCTACTTCTCTCCTTCTGACTGGTACCCACCTCCAAAAATCATACCTGCCCATGCAAGTCATCCATGCTAAAAATATGAATTATTAGCATTTTAAAGTTCTAAAAAAAACATTCTTTTCCCCAAAAAGTTCTAATTGCGAAACGGAGGCCGGGATATAAATAAATAAATAAATAAAAAAAAGTCTGATTGCGGAGCCAACACATGAGCAAACCGTTCACAAATGTCCGGCGACATGAACAATTTAGTATAAACTCATTCCTTTGATCTAATTTTTGTATGCTCCAAGACATTTGTAGGACCCTGCAAAAATTGTAACACCACATTTGAGCTACCGTGTCTTAAATCTCTCCAAAAAAAAAGGAGGGGAATATACCTTTATCGCTTTCCCTTACACTCATTTTTATATAAAAAAAATCCTAGATTATTCTGAATACACAATTGAGACTTCTTTAGCACACTTCTGCCAGAGTTGAGGGCCTCTGCCCCGGCTGTTTCTACTCTCTGTAAATCTTCGACTTTTCTACAGTTTATATATATATATATATATACATACATTTTACAAGAACTTTTCATTTAATTGGGGAAAAAGCTGCAATTATGACAGACAAAATTTCTGTCCGTACCAATGTCGGGGATCCCAGCCCTATTGAGAATAACCCAATTAACTCACAATCGGCTGATAAACCCATAACTGAAAACTGCACGAATGGACCAATCGAAGCAGTGCGAAATACTGCAATATACAAAAGAGACTTTCTTTTCACTGAACTCTCCGAACTTTTGATGGGGAAAAAAGCAAATCATAAGTTTAGGCTAAATGATAATGAAAGGGTAAAGGCCTTTGGCCTTCTCAGTGATCTGCGAAATCTTCTAAGAGAAAAGGCGGAAAAAGATGCTGAAGAAGAGTCCATAGCAAAAGAAAAAATGAAACCAGCAAAAACATACGCTGAAGCCACGGCCACCAAACAAGCCCACACAGTACTGTTGCTTCCCAAAGAGAACAGCAAAGAAAATGTTAAAAAGCTGGTTGAAGAAAACATACAACCAACGAAAGAAAAAATGGTCATCAATGCAGTTAGTCCTCTTAGGAACAAGGGGATCGCAGTCGATTGCTCGGATGAAGAAGGAGCGCAGAAATTAATCCAGATGATCCAGGGAAACCAGAGGCTAGCTGAAACAATCGAATGCAAAAAACCATCGACCAGGCACCCTAGATGCATCGTATATGATATCCCAAATGAGATCGCAGATGTAGAGGTGTTGGAAGTACTGGAACTCACCATCGGAGCTCCCAAAGATTCTCTGAAGCCGAGCTTTAGAATCAAGGGAAGAGGGGATTGCAGTCACCTGGTAATCTCAGGAAAGCCTGAGTATATCAAGTCTTTACTTAACCAGAAGAAGGTTCTCATAAATTGGAAAACACACTCCATTAAAGAACACTTCAGCGTTCGTAGGTGCTTTAAGTGCCAACGCTATGGACACATCCAGACAAAATGTTTGTCATCGAAGCATTACTGTGCTCATTGTGGCCATGAGCATCAAACTAAGTACTGCAGAAACAACTTGGAATCATGCATTAACTGCCATGAAGAAAATACGCAGAAAGGTGCACGGTTCAACATCGACCATTCGGCCTCACACAATAGATGTCCCACATATTTGAAAGAAATAGCAAGGTACCGAATAACCCTACAGTATGAATAACAATTGCTCCAACTCAAGCTCTACGCCATTTACATCACAACAACCGTTTCTTCACTCCTTCACCGGTTACAACTGGCCTTCTAAATCTTCATCCTACCTTGGTCTAACCATCCTTCAAATCAACTTAGCCAAATCAAAAACAGCCACTTCAATCCTGTCTAAATCGGCCATGGTCCATCTTCCAGATATAATATTAGTTCAAAAACCTTACATAAATGAGGGGAAAATCACAGGAATTCCATCCTCATGGAATCAATGGCTTTCCAACAACCAAAAAGCAGGTATAATCGCCCTTCCTACCTGCCGAAGCCCAATTTTTCTTCATTCTACGGATAACTCCACAGCAATTAAAATACAAATGGATAAAGACCCACTGACAATAATTTCCTCCTATTCATCGCCACATGCAAACATTTCAGAAACTTTACAAGACCTTGATATTCTTCTCAAGAGCATCGGAACGGAAATGGCTCTCATCGGGGCAGACCTTAATGCTCACAGTAAAATCTGGGGATACAGAGATGAAAATGCCAGAGGATCTTTAGTGGAAGATCTCATCGCAGCAAATAATTTGTTTCTCCTAAACGATAAAAATGCTCCCCCTACTTTTGAAACTAACAATGGAAAAGGCTGGCCAGACCTTTCAATCGTCAAAGGAGCATACCTCGCCTCAATTTGTAATTGGGAAGTGCTCGACGATTACTCTCTAAGTGACCATAAATATATCAAAATTCACATCTCCTCTCAACGCAAAGGCTCGAGCTACTACCGTTTTAAAACAGCATATGGCGGTCACAGTAAAATGATTCAGCAACTCAGCACAAAAATCCCAGAGCTTCTCAACTCAATAGCCTCCTCTCAGAATCACGAAGATCTCTCGGCAGTCACATTTAATTTACAACTTGAAATCTTCAAGGTATGCAAAACAACTTACAAGGTAAAAAATGTCAAGACTAAACATACCATCAACTGGTGGACCCAGGAGCTCGAAATCAAGAAAAAGGAACTCAGGGCATTAAGAAGAAGAGTACAACACTCTCAAGGGTCTCTCAAGCAACATTTTAAAGAAATAGAATCGAAGAAAAGAAAGGAATTCAAAAAGGCCACCAAAAAAGCAAAACGGTCCTCCTTCCATAATCTTTGCACCGATTCAACAAACCCATACGGTATACCATATAAAGCATGTATCAAAAATGCCCAACCACCTTCAGAACTCTTCAAGCTCTTGGGGAACTCCAACGTAGGGGAAGCTAACACATTCGCCCAAGAAATTCTCAAGGCTCTTTACCCTCCAGCCCAAGATACTGCACTTCCCGAAATCCCAAATAGTCCTTTCATTCCGGAACCACCATTTTCAAAAAACGAAATAAAACAAATCCTTCGTAAAGCCCCGCCTAAAAAGGCACCAGGTTTTGACTCCATAGACAATATAATTTTGAAAGAAATTAACAAGAACTTCCCGGATATCCTCCATACCCTCTTCAATAAGTGCCTCCAACTGCAATGCTTCCCTACTCCACTCAAAAAAGGAATGATAATACTGTTTCACAAGAAGGGTAAGAACAAAACAGACATTAGTTCTTATCGTCCCATCTCTCTTCTTCCCACCATTGGCAAAACCCTCGAGAAACTCCTATTGCAGAGGCTTAATCATCACCTCAGAGTAAATGACTTACTCCATCCAAACCAATTTGGTTTTAGGGACGGAAAATCCACAGACCACGCAATACAGCAATTAACGGAAAAGATTCATAATTTCAAACAGCAAAACGAACACATTCTGGTAATTTCTTTAGACATCCAAAGAGCTTTCGATAATCTGGAATTCTCTTCCATCCGCAATAGCCTCGATAAACTTAAATTCAATTCAAAAACTACAGAAACACTTAAGGATGTCCTAGAAAATAGAGAAGTCCTTCTTCAAACATCTCAAGGCACTGCCGCCTGGTCACAGCAGAAAGGCTGCGCGCAAGGATCCTGTTCTGGACCAGTTTTTTGGAATCTTGTCACAAACGAAATTCTTTCTGAAAAATGGCCACCTAACATTCACCTCCAGGCATTCGCAGACGACTTTGTTTTTGTAGTAGCTGAATCAACAAGAGCAAAATTGAAATCAGCCGCCCAGGATGCTCTCTCAATCTTCAAGTGCTGGACCGACAAGCATCACCTTCAAATCTCCGTAGAAAAATCATGTAATATCTTGATAAGCAAATTAGTCAACGGGCCAACAATTAAATGGAATAACGTAACAATAAAAAGGCAACAATCTTTAAAATATCTCGGTGTTACCATTGACAATAAGCTTAACTGGATTCCTCACCTCCTTAACACCAAAACGAAGGCGACTCTCTTATACCAAAATCTCAGCAGAATTGCTGGCTCCACATGGGGTCTGAAAAAAGAATTCAGGCGTCATCTCTACTTCACCGTTGCCGAGAGAATGATCCTACATGGAGCATCAGCTTGGGCCTATCCTCTCTCATCCCGACAACAAAGAATCCTAATATCAATACAGAGAAAATTTCTCCTGAGTATTTCTGGAGCATTCCGAACAACATCCACGGCAGCACTGCAAGTTATCGAAGGAATTCTTCCACTTCACATCAAAGCGCAAGCAGAAGCAACCTATATAAGAGTAAGTCGTCTTCAATTACCTAGCCATTTTCAGAATATAACATTCCATCCTGAAAACTTCGAGATGAAATGCTCTCACACAAAAATCTTCCCCTCAAACTTTCTTCTTGAGGACATAATTTCCCTCAAAAAGGAATTCCAACCTACAAACAAGACGGATATTTTTACAGATGGATCCAAAATCGAGGAAAAAACCGGCTTTGCCTACTGCGTATTCCAAAAGGAACAAATCACTCATCAGTGGCTCGGCAAACTGACCGAAAAGAATTCTGTCTTTCAAGCAGAGCTACTGGCCATTAAGGAAGCATGCAAATGGGCTAGCAAATACGATCATAACGCTAAAATATGGAGTGATAGCGAATCCAGCTTAAAAGCGATCAGTTCATTCTCCACCTCAAGCCCAATTGTTCAGGAAATACAAGCCATTCTGCTCCACCAACCTTCTATCAAGTTAGGATGGGTGAAAGCACATGTAGGCCACAACGGAAACGAGGCTGCAGATTCCCTAGCCAAACAGGCTATTTCTGCAGGTACGCCCGTTCAATACCCAGCTCCTAGAAGCCATCTGAAAAGTATTGTAAATGAATTGAGCCTACAGCGATGGCAAGAAGAATGGGACAATGGCTCAACTGGCAGAAACATCCATCAAATAATCTCAAAAGTGTCCTTTTACCCATCATCTTGGAATAGGCTTGATATTATCTTTGCAACTGGCCATGGCCCTTTCCCTTCATATTTCAAGAGATTCCATATTAAAGGAACTGATCAATGCGGCGGCGGCGAAGTAGGCGATCCCCTTCATTATGCCACTAGCTGCCCTCTCACCACATCTTATCATCTCAAGAAACCCACTCACGACCTAGAAAATATCTGGTGGACCAACGTCATGAGAAACAAGATGTCCAAGGTTAAAATTAGAAATCTTGTGCGGTTCCTACAAGAGAACGAGGAATTGATTTCTCCAGACCCAAGCCCAGTTTAAATTTTTGTTTCATTTCTCAACCAAGCTCTCTTCCAGAATATATTTACTCCAATAGATTTCATTTACTCATGCTCCCCACCGAACACCTCTTTCATCTTTATAATATTTTATAGTTACTTTTTATGTGTATTGGTGTTTTTTTATGTCTTTGTATGTGTTCTTTGTCTTTTTATGTGTTTTTTGTCTTTTTATGTGTATTTCTTTTATCTTAATAAATTCTCCCACGTATATCCTTTCAACCGACAGGGAATCCTAGAGATTCCAAGTTCGGGGATATTCTGTGGCGAAAGAAAGAAAGTTTGTCGCCAAGCTCCGGAACCCCCGACACGACGCCCAGATTCTGTCCCATAGAGATGACTGTAAAACATACTTTCCAATGATGGAACCAACTATGTTGGGAAGCCGAATTGCAGGTTTGTAACAATATATATAAGATTAAATCCCTCGTAATTACAGCATGCGTTCGTCGCTCAAGTACAACAATATTTCGAAAACGTGAGAATTGCCCAAATGCTCGTTAAATCGTAAATTTAAAAAATATATATATATTCTTGAAATTAACAGAAATACATTGTAAATATACTGTATTCTTTGACATCTTAATTTATATCGCAACTTAGAGCAGTCATACCTTCTATTTAGAAGGTGGGAAATTTTTACTTCAAAACGATAAGAACGGAAATTGAAAAACAGAAGTAGTAAGTATTTATAAACTTATGGCCGGTTTCGTAAGATGAGATATTGGTCACTATTATGTACATTATAATTTTGTAAACAATTCAATTGATTTCTACATTATGAATTTCTGTGAGAACATTTCTGAAAGTCTTTATTTAAAAAAAATGATAATGCTGTAACGTCTAAAAATATTAACATTTGCTGACGAACTATAGCGATCATTTTTATTCGGAAGAAGGATGTTCATTCAACACACTACTCTATTAATACTTAAACATACTAAATACCAGATACTTATTTCCCTATGTAAATCAAAATGGAAACAATTTATATTTTCACGAAAATATGCTTTTTTATTCAGTTGTAATAAACTCTTTTTCCCTTTAAAAGACTGATTATAAATGAATATAAATTAGTGTATTAAAATTTATCAAATATGTAATTAAACAATTCAACACTCATTTACCCATTTTCTTGTTCCTCACTTTTCGTAACCCTTAACCCTCTTTGTTCCATGTCTCCTATGCCAAATATGATCTAAGAAGGTACAATTATTTTCCCACTTACAAAGCGAAATAAAAATATTATTTTTATATTTTCCGTGCAATTTTAAATAAAATGGGGTCATTTTAACTGTCCTTAGAATTTCTAATGACTAATCCCTTTTAAATAAATTTTTATATTTATTTCTACATTATTCCTTTAGATATTAATTCCTATCCCCCCAACCAACTTCCAAATCATTATTGTTGGCTTTCAATTGTTAAGATGGTAATAACTATTCGCCATATTTCAGTTGTTAATAAACTCAAAATATATCAATAGTCACCAGCCGACATTGTTTGAAACAGCAGCATAACTGTTTCAATGCTCAACAAAGTTACAAATGCAAACAATCTGACAGAACAAACAATGAATCACTGCTCTGTTGCTTTCTATTAAAATTCATTTACTGTTTTGCAACCGAATGTTGTACGACTTGTTTTTTGCTGAGTAATGATGCTTAGTGCGATTTTCGTTCATTTCAATGAGGCTTCGGCCATCGTTGTGTTCCTCGTCTTTATGACGATGTGGGAAATACTAGAGTATTTCCTTTTCCCCGACGCACCATCTGCTGGGAACGTTGATTCAGATCTAGTTTTGGATCTTGATACGGATGCACCATCTCATCCGTCTGTTCAACGAGTTGCTTTCGTGAGCTCGTATACAGTGTATAAGATCTGCCAGGCTCTGGAGTTACCTGCTGAACTGGTTCCTATTCAAGTTCAGAAGATTGAGACTCCAATTGTAAAATCGCTTGCGATTTACAAAATGTGCTGCGCACTGGATTTGCCAGCACACCTGGCTCCTATAGGAACCCCAGTTGTGCAGTCCTATGCGGTCTACCAATTTTGCATGGCCCTGGACTTGCCAGCTGAGTACAGACAACGGCAGAATGCAGTGTAACAACAAAACTGTCTTCAGATGCCCAAATATGTTGAAAACTGTCTTCGGTTGCCGAAAGATGGATCAAAAACCGTCATCGCAGTCCAGATGCGGTTTTAAAGACTATCATCGATTGCAAAACGCTCTTTCACAGACTGTCGTCAGTTTAAAGATACTGTCTTGGAATCAAGAGAGCCGTCAGATGCAGCGATGAAGGGAGGGTTGGCGGGCGGGGAACGAGAGTAGCACACTTCCACGCGGTGTTCCCTGGGCAACGGGGCAGTTCTCTGAAACTGCAACGGCTAAGATGCTACTCAGCAACAAATTTAAATAAAGAATGTATGATTAATCTGGAAAAAAAATTGTACTTTTTTATTTTCATTTTTATTTTTTTTTGGTGTTGAAGATATACATTTACATTTCAGTGTTATAAACATTTACTCTCTTCATTAAATATTACAAAACAATTTTTTTTTATTTACGGTGCAATATGTGTTGAATTTAAAAGCACTTTTAAACTTACAGATTTTTTTCACCGCTTTTGCTCTGGAAAAATGCGACTTGCCTGAATAGAAATATATATCAATATATATATATATATATATATATATATATACCACAAAATACTTTTTTCATAATTTATGCAATATTTCAAAGAATTATTCCATAAAAATTTCTCTGATTCTGTATAAAATACATTTTTACTTTCAAACAGATTTAAATGCGATAAAGCGATAAATAATATTTTATTTATTTTATTTCAAACTATAAATGTACTTCTGAAAATAATTATGGTCTACATTTTATATAGTCCTTTGGTCCTATAAACCATGTTAATAAAATAATCCAAGGTATACATTTACCAAATTTGGTAGCTATAGGTCAAACGGTCTGGCCTGTAGAGCGCCAACACACACACACACACTGAGCTGTATTATAAGTATAGATTAGAATGGCATCCATCCATGTATATATTATTTGATTTATTGTACATAAAATATGGTAGGAAATATTATGTTTTTCGAATACTTGAAAACTGCATAAACTATGAGGCAAGATTTAATGAACTTACAATTTCAAGCTAAATAATTTTTCAAATTTTCATTAGACAGCCTTATCTATTCATTTTATGTGAAAGACTATAAAAGGAAATTGTTTTACGCCATTTTCAACCTTTTAAAATATTTCGTCCAAATTATCATATTCACCCATAATTGTGTTTTTTATTCTTAAAAATTGATATTTATGTTATGAAGTGCAACACAAGTCTTAACAAAAATAATTTTTCGCAAAAAAGAAAAAAAAAATCGTTTGAGTTTTTTTGATTATGATCACATATATTGGATATGATAACTAATCTTTTGATTATAATCAAGAGCATTTGGGTATGTAAAACTCACGAAAAGTATTTTTTGATTATATTGAGAAATTCACATTTTAAGCATTCCATTAAATTCTATTAACACACTATTAAATTTTAAAAAGTTTTCAAAATTTCAAAACTAACTATTAATATGTTAGATAACACATTGAATTGTTGAGTACAATTGAATGATTGAATTGATGTGTAGATAATACAGAATGAATTGAATGAATTATACAGTTAAATAAAACCCATAATTTGTTTCTAATGATCATAAATCCGAACTACTTGTGATATAACAATTTATATGATGCTGACATAGGACTTCACATTTGGCATTGGATAGAATAAGCATAAGACAAACTGAATAAGCTTTCAGTATGCATTAAGCTAGTTAACCACCAAAAACTGCAACTATCACTATCTCTTCAATACAGTCTGGATACAGTCAACAGAGAGTCTCGTGAGTTTACTAGCAATGCAAGATCTTCTTAAACCTCATCAACTTGTCCGAGACATCCAGTTCTTCTCCTACAAAACTCAAACATCCTTTTAAAGTAGATCAAAGCGCATTTAGTTATCTGGGTACTGAAAAACCTGACATTCTAAAGAAAGCGGCCATCATCGAAGTTGTTTCAGTTGAAGATCCAAAACTCGGATAGCATCTTAAACAGCGTCACCAGAAAATAATAAGGAAATGGTAAAACTTTTGGGACAGTGGAAACACTGGCCGTTGTGTTTATAAAGTCAACAAACCAGTAAAACTGCAATCATTCTTCTGGACCCGTGAAGAAATCCTGTTTGTCACGGGATATGGTCCATTTCTTTCTTTTCTTCAAACTTTCCACTTATTAGAGGATGACCTATGTTCTTGTGTAGAAGTCAGAGAAAATCAAACACTTTGCGGCATCCTGACCTGGCACCTCAGGAAACCACTTGAAAGTCTTTGGAACAAAAGAGTCTCTAATAATTAATTCATCATAAAAAATAAGAATCCTAAACATGATTAAACACTTAATTAATCATGAAGAATCATTCCAATTAGACTAATCTTATAAATTTATCTTTGTTATCTTCCCGCATTTTATTCATAGTATATTGTATTATTTATAGATTGAGCATACCCCCGGGGGACACCTCGAAATGAGGAGGAGAAGCTCCCGGCATGGTTCTCGCCACCCTGTAGAGTACACGAAAAGGTGGGGTCTGGCTCCTCCCATCGATGACGAGAAGTTGTACTTACTTCCTTAGGAAAAGGTTGTACCGTGACTGGTGATGACCCTCAATTCATTCAGTTTTATTTATCCTTGTGCCTTCGGGAGAGTCAAAGAGTTAGTGATATGACTTATAGATTGAACTCCAGTAATTAAAGATAGGATAGAAATACAATTTATTCCTCAGCTCAAGAGAAGGGGGATATATTTATTGAGCTAGTTCGAACATTTTGAACAAATCATTGATACATTTCTATATTAGAGGATTTTTGATTCATCAATCAAAATTACCAATTTATCAATCATGATTACCATAAATACGAAGTACTGTCCAATTTTTAAATTGTCTAGATTTCCAAATGATATATTTTTATTTCATGAGTATTTTCAAATCCATTTTATTCCAAAATTTGAAAAATACAATTATTTTTTAATATTTAAAAAGAAATTACCTGACATGTAATCATCTTCCTTAAAGAAGCAGTGAAAAAAATAGGTCACCTTTTACTTTCTCCTGTGCAATATTCATAAAAGAACTACCATGAAAAATCACCTTGTCACAGAGAGTGAAATAAACATAAATCAAATTATAGAAACTTTTATTGATTATTAAATTAATAAATAAGAAAAAATATTTTATTTTCTCGTATGCGAAATGCAGTGAGGAAATATTCCAACTGAGAAAAAATTCACTATGTTGGATTAGACCAAATGCATATAAATCAAATTACAGATGCTTTCAATGATTATTAAATAAATAAATATTGAATTTGGTAACTTTTTACTTTCTTACACGCAAAGTATGAAAAGAAAAAGTTTAGAAATCATTGAATAGTTTAACCTTCAAGTAGATGATATACGAATATATGAATCTATATCTTTTATATTTACCTAATTTTTGAAATAAATCACATTTGCAATGCCTGTCTGTAGGTCCCTCTGTTATTGAATAATAAAAGTGTCTTTCCACTGATGAAATGACATAAGCTAAACGACTGAAATTTAGTAAGTGGTTTTGAAGCGAAATTTCATCCAAAACTGGGGACCCCAAATTTTCGACAAAATCTATGAAAAGGAAATTTGTCTGTCAGTTTGGCCATACGTGTACCGGTGAAAATCGTAACTTACAAAGATAACGAACCGAATAAATGGCATTTAATATAAGGTTTTATATCTAAATTATATATGCACGCATCAATTTTTAATCGCATTCTTCTGTAGGTTAACCATGTTTATATCTATCAATTTGAATGTTTGTGATTGTGATAATTCAGAAACGCAAATATCTATGTAAATGATTTTTTTTTTGATTTTATGACGAATTTTATAAATTTGTGTCAAAATAGGAATCAAATGAAAAAAAAAGACATTCAATTACATATTCTATTTTCATTTCTACAATACGAAACAAAAAACGCATCACATTGAATCTATGTATATTACATTCTTGTTGAATCATTACGGCACAAAATTTATGTATAGGCACACACCTTTTGTTAGACACCTTAGTAAACGAAACACTCCCTATTATGCTAATATAATTGGAAGTCACAGATAGAACACTCCCATTGGTTTAATTAAAAATGAAATATTTGAATTTAATGCAGAGCAGACTTCAGTGCAGGCTACCTGGAATACGAGGATGGGAAGTATATATTATACTATTATATATATTATACACTTATACTATTTATCACCTTTAGTTTTTGTAATTTTATAAAGAATATGAAGCTAGTTTTTTCGATTAATGTGCTCTAAATTTATCAGTTGTAAAGCCGCAATTGGATTGACAGAAATTATGGTAGGCGAATTCAAATTTTAATTTTTCATGGTATTATAAGTGATCAAAATAAAATATAAGGAACAGAATTCCCAATTATGTAATAAATAATTTTAAAAATAATAAAATATTTAAAAAACGTTACAGTTTTCTCCAAATTTTTATTGTTTACAACATTTTTAGCATAAATTCTAAACAATTCCACTTTTAGTTTTGTATGTCTCAGAGATCATCATCAATTTCATGATTTTATTCGTATTCCAATCAATCAAAATTAAAGAAATCGCAATTATGTAACTTATTTGAAGTTGCTAATTAGGATATCAATTAAATCGTTTTAATGTTTCTTTAAGAAAATTTCACGCAACTCTTCGACAGCAAAATAGAAAAGAGATTGACTTAATTTACATGAGCCAATAATCAAACCTATTCGCGCTTTATTTCAACCGATATCGCGTCTCTAATGATCAAAAACAGAAAAGAATCACAGAAATCGTTTGGCGTTAGAGTGCAAGCTTGGTGAGTCGTCTGCCGCAATTAATCTTGAACAGATTTTACGACTTTTGTCGGTTCTGTTTGGCAATTACAATTATTGATCAGAGAAGAAAAATAAATTGCTAATGAGGAAGCAAAATCTGCTTCTTCACCTAATTAATTTATTTGATCGACCATTGCTAATAGTATTCTGAATTAAATTAATCTTCTCATAGTTAAAAATTATTTCTCAACTATAACCAGACAAATAATTTGCAGTTATTATTTTTTGAAATCCGTGTCCATTCATTTTTAAGATTTTGAAAATATTATTCTTTATATTAGGTACTCGATTTATCTTCGATTAGCTGATATATTTTCAATTAAAATCATATGTCAAATATTTTTAATATTACTCTTATATAATATGTTATAAAACACGAAATCCTTTTATAGTCTGACAAATTTTTAAAAATAAAAATATTTATTGAACCAGATTTTTAAAAAATACCGTTAATTTTCTTCATAACAATAAATCAAGACAATAGTTGTTCCTGATTAAATTTGTTTATTGTCAGCTTTTAAACTTTTCTTTCAGTGCTCTTCTAGATTTCTGCTAATGCGTCCTGGCAATAGTTCATTTCTTTATATTCTTGTCCTTTAATAATAAAAAATGCTGCAAATATTGCTCAAATTATCTTTAAAGCATCAATAATTTTTTTTCAAAAATATTTATAAAATAAAAAATAAATGCATAATATTCAAAATATCACAGTTGTCTAGCAACAGATTTTTTTAAATTTCCTTATTTCGAAATCGCCTGCATCTATTTAATTTTTTTGTTAAATTTTTTAAAAAATACAATCAAAATTTATGAAAAATTGTCGTTAAAACAAAAAATTTCGAATTTTAATAATTAGAAAAACATTTCTTTTAGAATAATTTGCTCTAAAATTACTGAGAAAACATCAAAATTTTGGTTAATTAATTTTCTAATTAATTAAATATTTAATTAATTTCTATACTTTGAAAAAATGAGGATATTCTTTCACTTGTCGTAAATAGTAAATATGGAAATATCGGTTGAACTCAACCCAGATATTTAGACGAACATGTAGAACATATATATGTCCACAGTCAAGAAACTTTTATTAAGAGGAGCGTTTGACTACGATTGAAAATTGCAAATTCCGAGTTCTATTCCAAAATAATTCTCGTATTATTTCAGAATCAAACGCAATTTTATCTAAATAAACAATGATAGAATTCATTAATAACAAAGCATCATTTTAGGGCTAATTTTTTATTCATTTTTAAAGTTTAACTTTACTAAAAACCTAAAAAACGCAGAGAATTGTATTAGTTTCTTTGTCAAACTTTCCTTCATACGAATTTTAAATGAAATTTTGGAAGAATATGCAACCATTTCGAATCGAGTCACGTAAACACCGAAGCTCATTTCTAGCAAGCAAGACCATCAAAAGCCTAGATGTAACTTTTATTACCTCATTGAGGCATTCTAATTTTACCTCTTTTCTTGCATGAGAGAACTTTCTATTAATTTTTGGAGGTGGACAGACAAAGAATAATGTGAATGAAATGAATTAAATATAAGGTGAAAGGAATATCTTGAAATATTGGTAAAGTAAAAATATGTTTGAAGCATTTGCTTTTCAGTATATCCAACTAGATTCTAATCACGACCTTTTTCTGATCAACAAACTATCATGATCTTAATTTTGGTTGTAAATAGTTTTTGTGACTTCTAGGGTATATGGAGACAGGAAAGCAATAAACTGTTATTTTGAGATAAATGTGAAAGATTTTTGCTTTAATTAGAAATTAATGTTTTCAATTATAATTTAATTCTTTTAATTAAAATTATAATTCAAGATGGCCTTACTAAATAGTTTTCATTACCAATAGTAAATTATACCTCTACTTTTTGACATAAAATTTTTATGGAAATCGACTGAAGTTATATAAAAAAAGAGGTTTAACATGTTTTATAATAAACGCTTGTGGAAACTAACAATATTATCAGACAACAAATCATTGTATTAAATAACATTAATAACGGTCAGAGATGCAGAGTTTGTTCTGAGACTGAACTATAGAGAAAGATTCTTTCAATTGAACGATCCGTCAGGTTTATTTAGCTTTTTAACTGTCCATGACGTCATATGGAATTTTTCAGAAATATATCCAGATCTCGGTTTCTGATAGAGATATGGCCATAATTCCTGCATTTTCCAAATTTTATTTTTATGCCAAAATCGTGCCAATTGATGGACAAACAATTCAGCATCAATTAAGAATATAAATTTCTTTTTCCTATATTAGCACTAAAGTATGAGAAAAACGGTGTTAAAGATTTGTAACACTATGAGTGTTACATATTTAGAATCATTACATAATGAAGAGAAAGAGTGGACCATTTCTCATAAAACAAATTGGACCTCTTTCTTTCTTTGCAAATTTGTAATTTTGACCAATCATTAAATTTAATTTATGCTTTTTCTGCATGGAATTTCCGTTTTTCTGAATTAGAATGTTTATTAATTCACACAAATGACAGATCACACCATTAGTCGGATCTGGTGTAGATTTCAATACATTTTACGATTTTTAAGATATAAAATGTATCCATTTTATTTCTTGTATTTGGAATTTCGTACTCCAGCATGTCATCCCTTTGGAGAATTCTGACCATCCAGGTCTATAATTTCGAAGTAAAATCTTTGTCTCATATTTCATTTGACTAACTTGTCATTCAAGGATTTTTAAAAATTTATCTAATCTCATATAAGAGGTATCTAAATCTCGAAGTTAAATTTTTTTGACAATTAAAGGGGAGCCTTACGCCGCTACAAACATTTTCCAACATTGTGGACACGTGACAGGACTTGAACCTACGAGTTCACAACATCAACAGCCGAACAATTGAGATGAACGATTTCCAAGTAATTATCGATCTTTTACAAAATAAGTAAAAGGAGTCTCGAATTATTAGTAGCAAACGATTTTTTGTGTAGAAATGCAGTAGATGGTATAAGTTATTTTCTGGTATTTGATTAAATAAATAATATTTTTATATATTTTCTTAGTTCTTTAGATTTTTACCAGTATATTATAGTTCTTAATTTTTATATTTTGTAAGTGGGAGTAATTCTTATGAGAAATATATATTTTTATGAGGCTTTAGTTGTTCAAAAAGCAAAAAATTACATTAAATTGTGTTAATAGATGCAGCGTTCCAAATTTTATATTTATGTTGCATATTTAGCCAAAAACAAAGCACGTGTATATGTTTTCGAAAGATAATTACTTATTTTTGCATATTTCCATCTTATTTTTATATTTATATTTTATTGCAATAAAATTATATTTCTCTCATTTTGTCACCTTAACATTTCTTAAAGAAACGAAACTGCGATACAAAGATAAGAAAGTACAATGTTATTTAATTTTATTTACCTATAATATAAAATAAGAAGGGCATAAAACAAATAATAGCATTTTTAGAATGCTCGGTGTCTTGGCCTGTAAATTATTCACTTTCCTCTTTATTTTCAGTGTAATTTTCTCGTCTTCGGCAACCTTTAAAATAGATTAGATTAGTTTAGGTTAATTAGATTGATATCCCAATTTAAAACAAGCCTAATGTTATTTTTGGGACGAACTTCGCAATTATGAGCCCCTATCAAATGACCTGAAGTTGTGGCCCTTCCCAAATGTCCGCACCACACAATGTGAAGGTATTTGTCTTACGCCGTCGGATAAAAAATGCACCAAGCTCACAAACATTATAGATCTTGCGCCCAATCAGGCTTCGAATCTGGAGCTTTGAACCTTGATAGCAAGACCTTACTACTAAATCACTATAATCTCACTCGCAAAATAGGGACCATGGTGGTCTGCTGGTAAGGTTACGATTCTGTAGAGGAGAGTTCTAGGTTCGAGACCCGATCCTACTGAAGAACCGTCGTATAAGCGGGTCTGGTGCACACTAAATCTCTCGGGACCAAATGTCCTCTCGCTGGTGTGGAGCGGAAGCTTGGAATAAGGGTTACCATTCAAGTATTGTCTTCGTCATCTGAACACGGTTCAAATTTACGAGGTTCGTCTCGAAATAGCCCAAAAGGGACGTTAATATAACTAAATCAAATTCACAAGCAAAGTGGATTGCTAGAGCCTTTCATA
Organism: Argiope aurantia; assembly: GCA_026543865.1. Lineage (NCBI taxonomy): Eukaryota > Metazoa > Arthropoda > Arachnida > Araneae > Araneidae > Argiope > Argiope aurantia. Next base: position 50,821 of record JAPMOR010066408.1, read on the forward strand.
AAATTAAATAATGCCCCGAGAAATGTTGAATAAAAGATAAAAGGTAATAAATCACACCATATATCAAAACGGCTTATCTTTATAACTGCAAATCACTTGATTCAAATATGAAATCTCAAAGCGTCCTGTATGGGCGGCATTACAATATTTTCTCTTTATATATTACTTTATGACGAAGTAAGAATGGCGCAAAAGATCTGATCATCGAGATCTGATATTATGAAAGCCAAAAATTATATGTTTATTGTCTCTTGAAATCATCAAAGATATAGCACCGAAAGCTGCAAATGAACGAATTAGGTGTGGCTTGAATATTTTAAAATTTATTTTCAAAGTAAAAATCATCAGATAAAAAAAAATGTCTCTAATAATTACATTATGTACTGTAAAATTTTGAAAACTTTGAAATAATAAAAATAACTTTGCTTCAAGTGATCCCCATGTATTCTACATTTCAGTCACCCAATTCCTAAAATTCTCCAGAATTTGAATTGGATACCAAATTTGTCCTTCACAAGATGTCTTGAGACTACTTCTACTTCATAATTGGATCTTTTCTGAATTTTTCTGATGATCTGCTTTCAATTGAAATTTTCGTCTGTTTCGAAGAGATCTTTTCTGAATCGACTTTTGAAACTAACCCTTATATTTCAACTCTGTTAGTTTTAAAGTAGCGATTGCTTGAATTTATTTTTGAAATTTAAGTGTAAATTAAATTGGATATTCCTGGCTTAACCGTAATATGATGTAATCCTTATGCGCATGCGCACATTGATAACGACAGGGAAAAACATCCCATAATCCCAAAGAAAAGTAAGTTTAAGTTTGTTGGTGAAGTATGTGTAAGGACGGAACGTAAGATGGTTGCATGCCATGTTAAGAAATCAGAATTAGCGCACGTAAGATGAAATATATAAAAATCTTTGTAAATAATTATCTATGCCTGCGTCCTCATCCAGAAAATAAAAAAAATAATAAATAGAGAATGCTTAACCATGATTGGATTAATGATTTTGATGTTTATGTGAACTAATTCATGTTGAGATACCGCCATTCGTTTGATTTTGAAGTTCACGGATAGACAGGTAAGAGTAAATTTTCTCTTGCATTAAGATATTTTTGAATTTGGGGCCGAATTAAAAAATTATCCTTTGAAATGTATACACAGGATGCCCATTCTTACAGTGGTATAGTATTTAATTTCAAAATTTTTAGAGATATACATACAGTTGAAACTGAAAAAAAATGTTTTAAATGATAGGAAGGATTATATTTTATGCCGTTTAAGTCAAACAATACATTTCTCAAAAAGTTACGGACTGTAATTTTAATAGTCTTTTGGGGTTATTAATCATATTTAATAAAATAATCTTGACATTGTAAAATTTTAAACCAAAGAAAAATAATTCCCTTCTTCCGCGAATTATCGACATACGAAATTTTGAAAATCGCCATTTTTGAACACTTTTACGAATAAATTCATAGCATTAAAATAGATCTTAAAGTATCTTCTGAAAATTAAAATCATGTATCGTTATCTTTTACTAACTCGTATAAGAAGCAAACAGATGAAGCCGAAAAATTCGATGTCAAAATATTGACAAAAATTCCACCTTTTGAAACCTACCTGATTTTGAAAAACACATTTAGAACACTTTTTTTTTTGACCGGCTGTCTATATATGAATACGGTAACTCAAAAAAGCTTTGAGTTATATAGATTAAAATCGGTAAGTTTTCACCAAATTTTTTAACGAAATCCATTAAGAGATTGTCTGTCTGGTTAACTGTTTAAGTAAAGGTGATAAAAAAATGGAAAGAATTGGATAGATAAAATTTAGAAATTGGTTAAGCATCTAAAACACAGATTTGTATAACATTTTAAACCAAATCTGTAAATTGTGGCCGTCTACTGGTCTGTTTCCGTATGTCTGTAGACGCAATGACTTAAATCAATGAAATACGGTATGTATTCTTGTAATGAGAAATATAATTGCAAATAAAATATTGTTTGAATTAATCGGGGAAACATATATTCAAACTTCATGTTATTCTATGCTAGTATTATGAAAAGGTGTGAATTATTGTTATTACAGTGCAAAGAATTGTCGGCCTTTCCCAAGTTCCTGAAATTTATACGGAGGGGGGGGCAGGTAGATAGTACCTTTATTAGAGTGTGCGAGAGAAAGTTTCGGAAAGACCACTCCCTCTGGTTCAAAGTATTCTTAATTTGTTACCTTATTCAGGTTAAACATCTATAATTCAGTTAATTTTTGGTATTAAAACAATGAAAATTTTTTTATCGCATTTATAAGAATCTCAACAATGTTTTATTCAATACTAGCCGCCTTTGGCGACCAACCGGTTCGCCAATATTAATGATCGCTAAAATTTTCAATTAAATATTTTATGTAACTTGATCTCTTAATAGCTTTTTCTGAAAATATTTTTAAGCTTCAGATTTTGATAGTTATACAATTCAATCATACTATTATGTAGGTTTTAAACAGTTCTGTTTATTGTACTACTTATCTCTCTCTAATTTTCTGTTAGGGCCCATGAAATTTCAATCTTAAATTAGAGTGGAATATTAAACTGCAACTAATATAAAAACATTTTTTGCTGAAACCATGTTTTTTTTTCAGTATGAAAATTGAAAGCAGAGTCTTTCGGCATTGAAGTTGTATGTGACAGCAGAATAGTATATAAAATAATATATAATATATAAAATAGTATATAAATAAAATAATATATAAATAGTATATAAAACTAAAATCAGAAAGTTTTGCAGAATGATTCTTTTAGATATAAAAGAATCATTCTGCAAAACGTTCACTGATTCATCGTAAAATTCATTTTCTACTTTTTTTTTCAAAATATTTAAATGATGTAAATAAAAAATATTTTATTTCAGTCAATAAATGCATTTATGAAAAAATTGTGAAATTTAAATTTTACAGTTCTTTTGTCCTAAGGAATCGTATTCTACGAAATACTCTTGACACTTCAACTATTAAACAAATAAACGCTTCTATCTTCTGCGATAAAATCTGGTCGAGTTATGAAGTTTTTAAATATCAATTTTAGAACAATCGGTATTTTTATAATCATAGGTCAACAAGTGTCGAGAAACCCTGGCAAAAGGTTGACATACCTTCTTTGAAACGGTCGATAAAATGGTATAAAATCTCCAATTTTTATAGATAAGTGATATTTAAATTTCATAAATTAATCAGTTTTAATGACTGATTTAGTTGATTGGAGTTAAATAATTTTTATTTAAAATATTGGCGTCTCAAGAATATTTTGTTAAATATTATTCAAAGGACAGAGGACCTATGGAAAAATTTTAAATTCTTAATTCATCGTAGTATTTATTGACTCAAGTTACATAAAATGTAATTATTTAATTCAATTGGTTAATTTTGTTAACTGATGTATACCCTAAATTTTATGATGGACGCTGATTAGAGTGATTATCCTATATATATTAAACCATGTTTGTCTTAAATTAAACTGTTTTATTTAATATTAATATAGGTATTGAAAAAATCATAGAAAACTTTTTCTCCATTTAAGTTTTAGAAAATATCATATTTCAATTTTTTTTAACTGTATATACTGGTGCTTAAAATTATTTTATATATTTAATTTCCAATTATTGTTGATTTATTTTTTTAATTTCAACTTCTGTTAATGTGATGGCAGCACGTTGTCAAGTTTTTCCCGTTGACATGCTCGAGTAGATTAAACTTTTTATTTTTTATTTTTTGAGAAATATATTGTTGAAAAATATGGTAAAAATATTTCTTTAAAATTTTGTTAAAAATCTAAACTTAATTTGTAGGCGGAAGCATTGGTATCATTAAAAAGATAATTTTGAGCTTCAACTTGATGCAAAAATAAATTCTGTAATATTTTTGGTAGTTATAGCGAATAAACATTGAAATTTTGATCAATTTTTAATAAAAATTCTAATTAAAATTTAAAAAAGACTATCCGAGTTGCACATTCTCAGCTTCCAAGGTATACGCAGGCCAAGTTTGATCTGTAGGTCGAACGGTCTGGATTGTATAGCGCCAACGCGCGCGCGCGAACACACACACACACACACACACACACACACACACACACACACACAGCTTTATTATTAGTACATATGATTTCTGGGTCAGAGGAAATGTATAAAAAGAAATTCATAACTTTGTCAGAAATACGTTTATTGACTAAATCAATATAAAAAATAATTTTTCCCTTTATTTAAAGTGTTTTTTCCAATTAGAAATATGGATTTATTTTTAACGGTTTAGAACTTAATTAAATATAAGCTATATAAGATTTAAATATTAGTTATATCTGACAATGTTTCTCGTTTATTTTATTGAATGTTAATATACCTATATAAATATAGTATATCTAATAAATGATTGTACTTGAGGGAATCTATGGATTCGAAATTTATGTGTGAAACCTCGGAGTCGAATCTTAGTGATTATCCATTAGAATTCCAACTGTAGCTTTTTCATACCCATATATCACCTGTAACTATGTATCTTAGGTGTAAACGTAATTTTATCTGTGCATATATAAAACCCAATGTTGGCCCTAACTGTCAGTATAATTCATCATGCCGACATGAAATAAAAGCCTTTGTTTTAGTAATAAAGTGGTGTCTGATGCATCATCTCATCCACGGCATGCTTATTGTGAGGGTAAATATCTAATATTTAAAGAAAGAAAATTAAAAAAACTTTACAAATTTGAAGGTTTGATTAATAGAAATTTATCTTTTTTTGTGTGTGTGGTTCGAAGAGAAATAAGTCTATTTATTGCATTAATAATTCCTATGAAATTTGTTCCTTTTAAATCTGATATTTTTGGTATAATAGCTTTATTTGATGTCTTTTACTCTTTATGCTGTGTGGTACTAATTTATCTACTTTGGAATTTATTTTCTTTGATTTTATTTTTAAAAAGTCAAGATCTTACGTGATTTTAACATCCCATCCACTTTATTGATTAATAATTACTAAAATGCGATGGATATGTGTTTTATTGCATTTATAAAATTTAGTATTTGCAATATCGAAAATTCATCTCGCGCGTTCTTTTACTGGTTGGGGAGGGTGATCTGATCTCATCTGACTCTGGTTAGCAATAAAAAATATATAGGTTTATAAAAATGAGAAATATTGAATACCTGTTTGACTCCATTCCCATTATGCTTGTGTGGAATGTGACGATTTTTATTTAAACTCTGAATATTGTTACGAATTTTCTGCCGGGGGTTCGTTTGGATAGTGGAAGTTATATGGTGTGGAGAAGGCTCAATCAGCAGTAGAAAAAGAAACAACGACGTTTATTCACACGAAGACACACAGAACAGCACAAAAGCGACAGCTATATACAACACAGAGACGACTATCTTCAGCCGAGACGTGTAGCATACAACCAGAATCTACTGCAGACAGTAGCGCACAGGTCAGTTCAGCACGAGCTTGACTCCGTCGATTCCGACTACAACTCTCGACTACTACTTCGACGACTAAGTCCACTCTGTCTTCGAATCCGCTGCTCTCGAACTGACTTCGCTCCGTCGATTCCGATTACTCTTCTTCGACCACTCCGTCCACTCTGACTACTGACTTGGACTCATCTGTCTACGATGATGATGGTAGAATTTTTGGAGCACCCAAGCATCTCCAAGATCTGGTAGCTTTGAGCCCTGGCGTCTTAGAATGCCCTGGTCTTTTGGGCCTAATGGCAGGGACTCCTCTGTCTGGCAGCTGCAGCCCCTTTTATAGGTCTCAGGAGGCGGGGCTAGAAGCCTTTCAACCAATCAGGAACGTTCGAGGCGTATCCCTGTTCCTACTGGACGGATCGGAAAATTCTCGAAGTTTCGGGTATAATATATTTTGGCGCCAAAGTCGCCAAATTGGTCGCCAAGCTCTGTGACCTCCGACGTTACACACGGACTCCGCCCAATAATGATGACTTTAAAACAGTCTTTCTGATAGTGGAACAAACTATGCTGGGAAGCCGAATTGCAGGTTTGTAACAATATTATCATGTAGTTTTATCAAAACTTTCAGAGTGAAACGGGAAATATATTAAATTAAAATTTTTATTTGATTAATGACAGAAAAATTCAACGATTTTTTTTCTATTTCTTCTAACTACGTATTTCAATTCTTTAAGAAGAATTCATTAAATTAATAATAAAAAAATCTTTATTTTTGGAAGCAATAATTAATAAATGAAAGTCTTGTTCAAAAAAGAATTGAAAAGTTTTTACATATTCCTTTTCATAGCGGTCCTATGAAAAGGAAAGAACGTTCTTTATATATAAAAAATATTTAAGAAATTGGTTTGGTAAAATGTTTATATGTAATCTGAAAGCTATAAAAACTATGGAAATTTTTTTTAGAAAATGTGCAATGCTTTCGGAAATGAATTAATTCTCTTGTCGTTAAAGATGATAATAATCCTAAGTGGTTCAGGTATGTGACTACGTTCACATGAATTTTTTGAAAAATTTCCAAAAATAGATATATTTTTGAATATTTGGTTTAAAAAAAAAGAAAAACAATTATCTGTTTAAACCAAAATATATCAGTTAAGCTGTAAAAAATTTTTAAAAATGGGGAAAAATGACATTTTTTTTTCTGAAAAGTTTGTATAAAACAAATCTTTTAATTTAGAGGTTCATCAAATGATTTTCTTATAATTTTGCAAATAGCTTAAAAAATATATTTGGATTCTGAACTAAAAAAACTAAGATGCATTTCTATTCTATCCTTTAAATATTGAGGTTCAATTGATAAATAACATGACACTTTCAATTTTTTTTCACATTGTGTGAAGCATTAAAACACTTTTAAATGGACAGAAATTAATCAAAAACACAAACATTATGAAAGTTACGATAAAAGGAATGAATTCAACTTTAAAATAATTAAACTTAATAATTACCATTCTAATTTAAACTCTAAAATTTTCGAAAACTTAATTTTCTTACAATTTAACAGGATTTAAAACATTTGTAATAACAAAATTTCTTGTATTGAAGTAACAAATTATCTCATTAAAAACTTAACTATAAATGAATTCCCAAAAATGTTTGCAATATGGAAGTTTTGATAAGAGAGGGTTTATCTTAATCTCTGAATCTTTTAATTAATCTCTGAAAAAAATTGAAGTCCATATATCTGACCAATGATTGATTACAATTCAGATTTGAATTTTTGGGGAATTTTTATTTTACTTTCATTACTTTATTTGTTCCCAAATTATTTTCTGAAAATTGCATATATATGAAAATTTTAATAAATATTGTAACCATGTCCGTGTATTGTGCACTTTATTTAATGAGTTGCTTTTTTTATTCCTTGAACTATTAGTAAAATTAATAACTCTATACAAGTAATAACTCTACGAAAATATTTCAAGTCGACATAACGCTTGTTAAAAATGGATTTGTTTATGCTAAAAAGAAAAATTAGTTCATTTATTTATTTTAAAAAACTTCATTTTAATTCATAATATAAGATCCATTGTTAATTTATTAGAGGACATTTGCGCTATCTTTTAATCAAAATTAAAAAAAACATATCTCAAAAAACTCTCAAGCAGTTATAAAATCACTCTAAAAGCAATGCATTATGTTCAAGGTTAAAAATCAGGATAAATCTTTTTAAGCAATGACAATCATTAAATCTTTTTCTACGCAAAAGATCGGTTTTTGCACAAGTGCAGGTTTTGGAACTTATTATTCTTTTAAGATTGGTAGCTATATTACAGAATCAAGTTTTGACGAAAATATGGAACATGATTCAATTGATATCAGGAATATCTTCTCAACACAGCTTCTGAGTTCATTGTTTCGGAAGATGCATTGATTTTTTTTTTGCATAATTTGCATTTTAATGCTGTTTATTGTCTTTAAATGATATTTTCTCACATTCTAATTCTGATCAAATCTTTTGCAAAAACTTGGTTCATAGAGGCCATTTCCGCTGGCTGTAATCTCTTCTATTCAATTAAAAGCAAAATCTAAAAATAAATGTACGCGAATAAAGCCTAAACATTATTCCATGATTCTTTAGACTAGAGGAATTTGTGCATTTTAAGTGTCTTTTTAGTTCATTATTTTTGTACTTACGGTATATGATTATATTCGGGATGAAACTTGAAAAACGTCCGAAAAGACTTATATTTTTGAATATTTGTTCAAAAAAGCATTAAAAATCATTTATGGAGCCAAATTTTAACAGTTAAATGGGAAAATCTTTTTGAAAACTGGAAAATGATTTTTTGGAGGGGTTAAAAAAAGAGAATAAAGTAAAAATCATCAAATTTTGTGGTTTTTTTAAATAAAGTTTTGCGGTTTTTCAAAATTTGTTCAAAATTTTGCGAATAGCTCAAAATATATATTTTTAAAATACTAAAACTTAAACTTTATTTCAAACCATTCTTAAAATATTGAGTTTCCACTGATAAATAGAATGAAACTTCAAAGTATTTTCTCATTGAGAAGCTCTAAAACAATAGAATATATTTCTAAATGAATATATTACTTATTCTCAAGTTGAGAAACGCAATGAAAAATTCTGAACTTATTGAAAAATTACAATGTTAAATTTGAACAAAAATATGCATTCGATTTAAATTAATGTTTCGCGTAAGAAAATTATATCCAAGATTAGAATTTGAGAAAATTGCATCTGAAAATGTGAACTAGCATTTATACGTATGTAAGTGCAAATATGAAAATCAATGTTACTTTCCAAAAATTAACATAGAAACAAAATTCTGACAGTTTTATAAAAAAACCTGTTTAAACATTAAGAATAATAAATAAAATTTTTGTAATTTTAAAACAAGTATTTTTAATATAGTCGCCCACTTCTATCCTACTTTCTGTATGCCATTCTTCATTTTAAAAAGAAATTTAAAGAAATTTTCCTTTTAAATATTTTTCCTATGAAAAAGAAAATATTTTCTGAAGTCTTCGCGCGTTGATTCATAACTCTCAAACTCGTAAATGAAAAAAGGTTTAAAATCACTGCAGTGGTTCACCCGTTTCTTGACGCCAGTCGTCTGCGGTGGCTGAACCCAATAATACATCTCTACGGAGGGATTTTTCACCTTTTGTGACATTTCAGAAGCGGAAAAAATGGAAGTAGGTATTTTCTTCGAAGTCCCATTTGCTTTTGTTGATACTTCATAAACTATCGTTTTTTTCCTTTTTTGGTTTCTAAATGTGTCTATAAAGGTACTTCTGCAGAGAATATGCGAAAGAAATAGAATCAGAATTTCGCTAAATATGCATTTGTAATATTTTTTAAATTTTTTAATTTCATTTCAAAATTGCATTTTTTTAGAATTTAAGTCAATGTAATGAATTTATTCTAAAATTACAAATGATTGCGAAAGAAAATTGACAAAATTTCTGTAATAAAGGATAGATTGGTACAAAAAAAAATGCAATATATTTCAGTAAACAATCCTATTTCTGCAGCAAATAATATTAGTGCTTTATGATTTCAAAGAAATAAAAATAAGAATGTCTTCATATATACCAGTGGCTGTTAACCTGTTATATTCTGCTGTTTGTCAAATCAGACGCTGAATCGTATATGGACCAACTGTCCGCCTCGTCTTATGGATGCAGCCTCATTCTGAGAATTTGGAACCCTCCCCCATCCCCTAAGCGAAGAATATCAAGGCATTCTGTCTAGCAAAATTTTTAAAAATTAGTATGTTTCATTAAATGAACGGTCCTATTTTTGCAACAAATAATATTAGTGCTATATAATTTCTAAGAAATAAGAATAAGAAAGCCTTCATATACACCAGTGGCCCCCAACCTGTTGTAGTCTATGATTCACTAAATCCGAAGCTGAATCATATGTGGACCAGTTTTTCCTCTCGACTTGTGGAAGCAACTTCTTTGGGAGAATTTGGACCCCCTCTCCTTTTCCTTCTAGCAAAAGGGGTCCGAGAATTAACTCTGGAAAACTTTTTAAAAATGTCTGTGCTAAAATTTTTTATTTTGAAGCACTTTTATGTTGAATATACGTTATATGCTTTTTTTACGTGCCGTTGAATCCTCAAAAGGCTTTCGTTGACTATCTGTGGTCCGATGATCATTGATATACACGAATGAAAATAAAACATTTATATCAATTTTGATAGAAACTATATAAAAATGGATGGAAAGTATAGGGTGTATTTTGATGGAAGTATACTGAAGGAATGAAAGAATTCATCTTACAAAATGAATTTACACATTTTAATCAAAGAATAAGCAAGAAATTCAAATGAATTCAAATTAAGAGCTTGATTTACGAATACGCTTGTCGCTGATGTATCTCAAAAGAAGTACAGAAAAGAAAATTTTAAGCTTCATAATTTGCAGTAATAAATATAAAAAAAAAATGGTAGGCTGATACGAATCTGTAATAAATAGTTAAAAAGTGTAGGAATCTGTAATAAATAGTTAGTAAGGGTAGGAATCTGTAATAAATAGTTAATAAGGGTAGGAATCTGTAATAAATAGTTAGTAAGGGTAGGAATCTGTAATAAATAGTTAAAAAGGGTAGGAATCTGTAATAAATAGTTAAAAAGGGGTAGGAATCTGTAATAAATAGTTAAAAGAGGGTGGGAATCTGTAATAAAT
>JAPMOR010066408.1:61510-100287 GCA_026543865.1 Argiope aurantia
TAATAAATAGTTAAAAGAGGGTGGGAATCTGTAATAAATAGTTAAAAAGGGGCGCGAATCTGTAATAAATAGTTAAAAAGGGGTGGGAATCTGTAATAAATACACCAAAAAATGATACTGATATGAATCTGTAATATCGCTTCCTTGCCTTAGTGTCAAGCGTGAGACAAGATTCACAGAGATTACTAATGAATGCTGAATGAGATGCCGAGTCAATAATCTTGATCTTGGCGATAGTTTGGAGATATGTCGATTTGTCAGTGGAGGCAAAAGTAAACGCTCTGCAAAATGCAAGAATTATGGTCATATCCCTTTTAGGAACAGATATCTGCAGATTCTTCGAGAGAATTTCATTTATTTTCACGACCTGTCGACAAACTTATACAAACCCAGGAGGCTGAAGAGATTTTGAATTCTCTATTTGGAATGTTGGTCGCAAGATGAGTTTCTATTTGTTTACGCTGAGTAATAATTACCTTCTCGATTTGGTTATTCATTACCTGCGTTTGTTGTTAAAGTCTGCAAAAACTGTTATTTGTCAGTATCTTGTTATCTGTATCCTGCATTTTTTTGAGTATTCACGGCGTAAAGCGTCGTGTTCCATTTTCTAACATGTTGGACTTTTTTCATCGTACACCCAAAGGACGATTTCAGAAACACCATTTGTTTATGTTGTATAATATGTAGGCATATTATTTATCTTTCATAGTGAGTAGATATCAAATTGATGTCACAAAACATGGATTAACATGTGTCGAAATGTATGTATTAATAATTCAAAGAAATTACTATATTTTGTCTTATCAGAAAAACCAAAGATTTTAATGGTATTTTTAAAATTGTGTATGCATTGTTTCGATGACAATACACGAGTTTAATGTTTTTAGACCTTAATTATCATTTAAACGGGCGATTTAATGACAGTTTGATCCTATAAAAGCGATTCACTGATTTCAAGATTCAAAACTATTTAAATCATTCGCTAAAATATATGTACAAAAAATAACAAAATTAAAATAAAAATGATTTCTAATTCTTCTTAATAACTAATAAAAGCGGTTTATTAAACTTTTTTATAAATTTTGGTTTGCATAAAAGGCATACTTTCGGCGAAAATAATGACATATTCTGCACAAGATTAAAAACTGAAACAAAAAAAAACTTATACTAATCATTACATCTTTTACGTATTAAAGCAGAAAAAAACATTTTATACTTTTACATTCTTACCAGAACGGTGAATTTATTAGGCTATTAAGAATTTTACTTTTTCTTCCCCAGCATTTAAATCTCTACTCTCATAAACTTCAATCGGTGCTTTTTTATATTTTTTTTCTATCTCCGCGAAAAATAAGAAAAAGAATCTCTAGAACTCCCTGCAAGTTTCCAGCTTCTGCAGTAGGTTCAGCGGTTTTGTGTCGCCAGCCGGCTGCTGTGGCTGAACGCTATAATCTCTTTCTACCATGGGATTTTTCATTCTTTTGAAGGCTGAAAAAAAAAAGGAAAAAAATTAAAGCTGACTTTTTTTATGGTCGTGCAGTCGATACCTCATAAAAGCTTTTTTCTTTTGATTCATTTTTATTTAATTTGATTTGTTTCATGTTCGAAAAGGTGGAATTCCACAATTGATTTTTCAATGGTTTTCTAATGTGTAATAATATTCTCAATTGTACCTTTGGGATGTGTGATGGACCAGTTGGAAGCAAGCGATAACAAGGTTGGTAATCTGTGCAAATTGTAATAAAAAGTAGCAATATAATATAATAGATCTAACAGCATTTTTATAGGTTAAAGTTGTTGAGTTGGCTATCCAAAATAGACCTAAACATTTGTATCCATATATGAAATTAACATTTTGTCTTGATTATTAAGTCTGAATTTATTTCCCAGTTGCCATTACTTTCTCAAAATACTACTTAGTATTACTTAGCGAGGTGCTAATTTTTTTTTCTTTCTTTTTTCAAATTGAGTTTCCATTTTTTTTTAATTCAACAATTGGAATGCCGTTTCAAATCGAGGAACAGAACTTTTAGAATAAGAATAATTTTTAGAACCAAGAACTCTGACTTTCCGATTAATCTTTCAAAAAAGTGAAATGATTTAAAAAATGAAATATCAAATCTGAAATTTTTACCACTGAACTTTTTTTAATTAGCACGTACTCAGATAAAATTCCAAAAATGCCACGAATTTGAAAAAAAAATATATATATTTTCCAAATTTGTTTTAAAAAAATTCACTTCAGATTTACTATACCAGCATAACATTCTATAGCTTGTTTCATAGGTCTTTTAACCTTAACATCAACAATTTTTTAACTTCTTTTTCAAAATTAATACTTTTTATAAATTCAATAAAACCAGTGTTTCAACACCCAGCTCCCTGTTATCTGGTGACATACCTGGATGCAAACTTAGAGACCTATTTTGATAACAAATTCAACGCTCGACAATTTAAATTATTGTAGTATATTTTTTCCGTGTCAAAAGCATTTCGACTTGACTAAATGGCAGAAAGGATAAAATACGATATTATATGATTTAAATATGTTTATCTAGTATTGTACGATTTACATGACGTTATGTCCCAATGTACAGTTTAAATGTTATGTAATATTATATGATTTCAATATAACCATGATACATTAAGCATTCTAAATGTAATTATGTAACATAATATAATTTACTTGTGTTTAAGCTTCATTTAGCTGAATTTTTCTTAATTTTTTCATTTATATTTTCTGAATTTTTTTTTATTATTGTCGTAAAGATATTCTCGAATTTTTTGGTGAAGGATTACTCGCTAAATTTTCTGTTGACTATGCAAGATTTCTTTCCCTCAGAAGATTGGCCTGGAAACAAATTTTTATGTCCCAATTAACATTTTGAACTTTGATTGTTTACGAGTGGCGCCACCTGGTATCAAATTTGGTAAGTGTTTTCAAGATTCCAAACATTTATAAATACATTTTATAAATTAAATATTAAAAGTAAGAAAATATATAAAACAAAAATTTTCTAATTTTCATTTTATTGGATATGTTTAAAAATAGATTTTATTGAATTAATTTATTGAATTTATTCTTTTATGTTGCATTTCAAGAAATGAAAGCGAAAATTAGATGGTGTTAAAAATTACTTATATGTGTAGAAATGAAACTTCTAAACAATTTGCACAAAACAACAATTTGTAGTTTCGGATATTAATCAGATGTTTTAATACCACTTAAAAAATGAAATGGTTTAAACAGAAAGTATAAAGCATGTTTCAGTATAAAAATATCATTTTTACTGAACAAATACTTAAGTACAATATTTTTTGTAAGAAAATAATTTCAAGGAAGAAAGAAAAACAGCACAAATAATAAGATTTCTAAAAAAAAATGAAAAATAGTATTTCAAAGCCTTTTTATGCTAACTGCTTCCAGGTGCCATAAAAAATGCATTATTTGCTAGAATTTATTCAAAGAAAATTCTTGAAAGACGAGAAAATTCGATGAAAAGCGTTCAATTTATCGAATAATTTAATGATTGGTTGTTTGTCGTTTAAATAAAATTTTTAAGAAATGTTCCACTTTATTTTGGATATGCATTGCAATAGCATATAAAACGAGATATTTGGCAAAATTTTGATATCTGAGAAATTTTGAATAAATGTTCAAATTAATGAAAATATTGTATCAGAAAAGAAACTCTAAATTCTAAAATTTCTGTAAAATGGTATTTATTTATATGGAATATGGAGGAGATAAATGCAGAAAAGGTCAAGAAGCTAAGAATTTCGTTATTAATAATAAATTGTTCATATAATTTATTATTTATAAATTTCATTAAGAATATTAATTTTTTTTTCATTATGGAATTGCTATTTTTATAATATTACTATACTATTTAATACTATTTAAAATTTTAATATTAATTAAAAAGATATAAAAAATTAAACAATATTTTTTTCAAATTATCCTGCGCATAATATAAAAAAATTAAAATAGACAACAAAATAGAGAAATAGAGAAACTAATTATAAGTTACCAAAATGCAAAACAAGTATTTTATACGTGTAAACACAAGAACTATTCGATCTTCTATCATCTTATGTACTTAGTAATCTTTCAAAAAGAAATAATCTTATGCTACTTTCCAGCATTTGACGAATGAACGTCATAGAAATGAATTTCTAAGTCTCAATGAGTCTTAAAACTGTTAAATTAATACATTTCCATGAGATAACTGACAGTCTTTATGAGCTCCGTTAGTAAATAAAGGATTAAATGTCAATAATAATAATACATTTACCATAATAGTTATATCCCGTCAATAAAGGAAGCCGCGGTGGCCTGGTGGTAAGGTCTCGGCTTCGGAACCGGAGGGTTTCGGGTTCGAGACCCGATTCCACCGAAGAACCGTCGTGTAAGGGGGTCTGTTGCACGTTAAATCCGTCCTGACCAAACGTCCTCCCGCTGGTGTGGTGTGGTGTGGAGTGCCAGCTCAGGTGTCGTCCTCGTCACCTGACCGCGGTTCAAAATTACGAGGTCCGTCCCAAAATAGCCCTAGTGTTGCTTCAAACGGGACGTTAATATAACCAAAACCCGTCAATAACGGATTAAAGTAACTTTCGGTTTTTAATGGTATTTCAAATTTTATGCAGACAATAATTTAAAAGGAATCGATTAAAGTAAGTATAATGTAATAATACTTTAAACAAGTAATTTTTAAACAACAATGATTTTCTATTCATTGAAATATAATATTTGGAATTTGAAAAGTAATATTATGGGAATTTAAAATTTAATTGAGTTATAATAATATTATTTTAATGATTATGTTAATGTTATGCCAGTAGATTGGTCATATAAAAATACAGATTCTGTATATGGAAAGAATGGCAAATTAAAATCCAGGATCGAAAAAATGTGATTAGACAGGACTCGGAAGATCCAAAACAAAATTTTTTTTATCTGTCTTGGACATTAAATTAGTTAATGAATAATTAATGGAACACTTTGTAAAAGTTTAAAATAAAAATTGCGATTGCATACGATATTTACATATGTTTTCTCATATTTATCGTAAGTTAATTTTTTTTAAAAAAATCATTCATTCGATATAAGGAGGTTGATGAAAGATTAGAAGTTTCAGTTTAGAAATGTAATTAAATCTATAAAATGTAAGGGCTGTTTTCCAAGATGACTTGAAAGTTTTATAAAATTTCGAGAATCCAAAACATATAAAGATAGAGATAAAGAAATGCTATGAAACGCTAAAGGAGATTAGTTTAGAATTAGTTAATGTGCAAGATGACAGAGCAACAGGATGCAAAATTTCTCAAAGATAAAAAAAAAAGAAAATGAATGGTTTCTCTTGTTGCCAAAAAAAAACATAGAATCAATTTTAAAAACTAAATGACAAGTTTTCCTTAAAAAAAGAAAGGAATTATATATATTTTAATTTTTAAATCTAAATTTCTTTTAGATATATTATACCTGGTTTTATAGTTATTTATTTGATTTTACAATCGTTTTTGTAAATTTTATTAAATAAGCAAATTTTTTTCAAATTTTATATGCGAATATTTTAAAAATGTGTCATATTTTCTAATGTCTTAAATTAAATTTTCAGTTTCACAATTATAAAAAAAATAAATGATGAAAAAAATATATCTTTGAAATCTGTATAGCAAACATATTCATATAAATTTATGTAAAACCATGGATAAAATTTGAAAGCTTATTGATCTATGTAATGTTACGGTAACTTGAAGTCAATAAGTGATTATATTGTACAATATCGAAATCTAATATTAGTCAATATAATAAAAGTTTTCTGTTTTACATCATTCAGTATTGTAAACTATATCGTACAATATTTTTCTAGAAATTGCAGTTGAAGTCACAAGAAAATAGGCTAAATTACAGTGACTTGAATTGTTGCTTTCATGAGTTATTGCATTTACATGCATGCGAAAATACAGACCTATAGGTGGTCAAATCTTCGACAAATTCATTTTAAAATGCTATACGAATGTACAATTTAGATACTAAATCTGTGTACCAAATTTTATGAAGCGCTTTATTTGGTTAACGAATTCACTTATATTAAAAAAGCCAGACAGTTTTCATCTTAATGGAATTCTTTAAAAACTTCATGGAAGTCTTCAAGTATTATCTTAAGTCCATATACCAAATTTTATCGGATTAGTTCAAAGCCTTTTTCAGTTATGTTCACAGAAAGACTGACAGACATAATGCCAAAAGTGGGATTTTTAAAACTTGGGATGGTTTGAATTGTATAGATTAGAAATCAAATTTTTTTCCCAATTACAATATTTTTTTCTATATTTCATATTCGATAAATTAAAGAATAAATCAGCGGGAATGATCACCTTGGAATTTCCTCGTGTGCTGTCCAATGAATGTCTTTGCACCCTCCCCGGAATAAGATTGAGAATCTTTGGTAAGACCTTGAATATTTTGCATTTCATTGGTAGTTACGAAATATAGATCGCTGACGTGAATCTAGCATTTTTTTCCTGAATCTATCGCCAGAATAAGTATGTTACACGCTTTTCTGCTTCTGATTGACATCAAAAGTTGGTGCGAAACTGCCGCTGTAGTCACAAAATAACATACAATCTTCTTTAAGTAGTTGAATTTATGAATTATCAAGTTTGGATGATTATAAAAGTGTGATGAAAAGCTTATAAGCCAGTTAACAGCTACGCTACACGAGCAATTGCTTCTGTATTGTGGTCATGTTACTGGGCTGCGAACCACAAGGTACCGGGTTCTATCCTCGCTCATAATAATCCGCCACATTGGTGACCTCGGACGATGAACCTTCAACCTTCGTAAAGCTGTTGTGGCGCCATCTACCCACATCAAACCAAAGTCGTCACTCACTTGACGCAACAACACAAAGTCATCAGACTCCCTTGTCGCAACAGCATCAGCAACCACACACACGCGCTCGCCACAACGCTTGGAGCTACTTAAATGGGTACAGGCACAGTAGAATCAACAGCTAAAACATCACCACTCATAGCGTCATACCGCTCGTCTCACCTCCGACTCACTGGAGGGAGAGTCTGTGGTGAAAACCTTATAAGCCAGTTAACAGCTACGCTACACTAGCAATTGCTTTTGTATTGTGGTCATGTTACAGGACTGCGAATCACAAGGTCCAGGTTCTATTATAGCTCATACCAAATCTGCTACAAAAGAACAAACTAAAAAAAATGTATCTATTGAAAGATTTTTTTCAAACTTTGCTTAGTATCAATACTTTACTAAATCTGTGAAATCTGTGTCCAAATTTCTTCTGTGTTGTTCTTTGTGATTTGTAATTATCGTACTTGTATTATGTTCTTGTACTCCAACCTCCCCAAAGAGAGACTTCCTTAGAATGTTCATTCAAAATTTGATAAAAAATCTGCATATGCAGTCATCATTCCATGTACCAAATTTCATTTATCTAGCTTAAAGCATTTTTGAGTTATCGTTTTTACAGAATATACAGACAGAATATACTGTGAAGGATATGTTTTTTGAACTTAGAGAAATCTGAAAGGTGGAGATTCCTCAAAATATGGAGTTCAAATTTTTTTGGCGATTACAATATTTCCTATACAAGAAACGAAGAAAAATATTTTTTTTAGGTTCGGTTATTATCCTAAAAGTAAGATTTTTCTGACATGTGCAGTCTAAATGTTTTAACAATTGTCGAATTTTCGCTATTGAAAAGCAAGTGGTATTTTGTACAAACAAATAAAAACAGGCAGTATGTAATTAAAAAAAATTAAAATAAACACAGAAATGGTTATGCATTTGTGTTCCAAAGCATTGCACAGTTCGCATTCATTCGTTTTGCACAAAATATTTTTGAATTATTCTTTAACAGACAAACAGATCTAATGCCAAACATTTTTGAATTCAGGGAAGTCTGATAATTTGACAAATCAACTCGCTTTAATTTCGAATTTTTTTATGAATACCATATTTTCTTTATTCTTGCATGTAATAGAATAAAAAGTAGATAAAAAATAATAACAAAAACGAAATAGAACTGATAAATATCCGAAATTCGAGATTTTTTTTAATAAGCGCCCATGAAAGAAAAAATCATGAGCACTTTAAATGTTTTACTAATTTTCGATTTTTAACCATTTGAAAACAAATTTCTGACCCAAATATCTCTCTTAAAGCAAAAGGTACTTTGTTCAAACAAACAAGAACTGGCGGCATGTAATGCGGAGCAAAACAAAAAGAACAAAAATGGTTTTGCATTTGTATTGAAGAAAATTGCACAGTTGTTATAGATAACATAGCTACATTTCTCCAGGAGGGAAAAATACTTTTTTTTTATAAACAAACCAATGAAGTAATTTATTTGCAAATGGAAAAAGGAAGTTTAGGTTAACTCTTTTACTTCCGTTTCTTTTGTGGAAGTATCTTATTTCAAGTTCGGGAAGAAACCTTTTCTTAAACAGCATTGTAAGTGCAGCGAGCGGGAATCGTCTTTCTCCGAATAAAAGAATGCGCTTTCAAAAGAAGCGGGTTTTGAAGTATGGCAAATGGCTTTTTTATTGAAACCCCTCTCCTCTCATTGTTTAATTAACTTCTAAAAGTGCATTGTAAGAATATTTTCTGCGTTAGCCACATACGGTTTTACTGTCACACTCCTTTAAATATGTTACCCAATCTTTTTTTAAAAATTTTCTTTTATCAAAGGTTGTGGTGGTATATAGATTATTATGATCTGTGCAGGAAGTAACAATGTAGGAAACATTTCTTTAATAATCACATTCACACACTAAACAATTACAAACGCAAAGACAAGACATTCGCGCGAGCGCTTCACAGTTCAGCGTCACATCACATTCTCATTACAATCGCAATGCACTATGGGATGGCCTAATCAGGCATCGCCATCTAGTATCCAAAAGAGAAGATAAGAGTAATGCAACTGCTACAAGGTACAATTAGAGGAAGTATTATAATTGATAAAAATTCGGTCGCAGTTACTTATAAGATTTATCAGACTTCACAAAGTATTTTTTTGTGTCATATCATCACGGAATATCTTAAGTATATAGATGGGACACTACTGTTTAACTCGGTAGGTTCTCGCTTCTCTGATGGGTGTAGTAATGCTGTGGGATCGAATTAACTCTATTTCAATTACTTATTTCCTCTTATGGGAGCAGTTGAACCGTGATGGGTGATTGTGCCTGATATTAAGACTGCAGCCTCGGTTCTCGTTTTCACTATGGCTATTATTCAGGAAATATCGATTGCTGAAGCAAAATCGAAGAAACTCGGGACCTAATTAATCCTAACCTGTCTGTCAATCAGTCCTCGAGAATGGAACGAACTGAAATCATAAAATGTGATAAACGAATTTTATATTAGGCGGGATAAACTTTAGATCGGATTCTTTAGTGATATTTTTTTCTTTTTAACTGTACGTCAAAAGCGCATGTGTTATATCAAATCAGTTGTGTTCATCAATCATGCTAAAAATCTATTCCTAATTTCGAAGCGAATTCATCAAATCTTTCGGCATAGACATGACGACGATAGAATGCTAATGTAATTTTTCATACACTAACATAGCAAATCAAAATGAATCTAGTCAGATGAGTGAATTTTATTTTATGAAAATAGTAGATATGTGTCTAAAAGAGCTGACTATCTGTTTGTCCATCCGTATATATACGAAAA
The DNA here is from genome assembly GCA_026543865.1 of Argiope aurantia. Lineage (NCBI taxonomy): Eukaryota > Metazoa > Arthropoda > Arachnida > Araneae > Araneidae > Argiope > Argiope aurantia. The sequence continues at coordinate 71,229 of JAPMOR010066408.1, forward strand.
CCGTGTTTAAATAATCGATCGGTCCTCCAACTGAGAAATTAGAGCAGTTATCACGTTTCGACTCGAGAAATTTCCGCCTTTGAAATTTATTACCAGATAAGTGGAACTTACTGAGAGCATGCGATTTGTAAACGTTTGATACGAAACTGGATTAAGATGTTTAACCCTTTATTTGTCGATGATACTTGAAAGTCTCGCCTAAATAAAGCTGATACATTCGAAATATGACTAATTGTTTACCGTGTTCTAAAGAACACGAAGAACAGCTCAAAAAGCAAGCGGTGGATATCAACTAAAGGTAGAAATTGAAATTATTTCATGATTAACTAAATTAAATAAGTTATTTTTATTAATTAAAAAACTGACAATAAGTTGCGAAATATATACCTTTAGAGTGAATCTAAGAGTTTTACTGAATTTATTGTAAGAATGTCTGTTTTCAACACCTTTCTTGCGGACCGAATGAAAGCAAAATTTCACAAGGTTCTGTAGTTCTAGCACAAGATAACATTCTGAATTTCATTAAAGTACAGACTGACAGACGATCAATCATCGACTGATTTCTTTTAAAATATGATAAATGTCTGTTTTTCGAATATTACACCTGTGTGCAAAATTCTACCTACCTATATATTTGTGCTTTGTAGTTATCCAATTTATTTGTACTTGAGAAATCACACAGAAATACTTTCTTTTAATGGGTTTCATTCGAAATTTGATAGAAAAGTACAAATCTGGAATAAAAAGAACCACGTCTTTTCAGTGTAACTCCAAATATCACTGAATTTGGAGTTGCATACATACAGAGAGACATAATGTCGAAAATACGTTTTTCAGACTCAAGAGTCTGAAACATGGAGATTAGCCAAAATTTGATTTCGAATATTTTGACAATTTAGTACTTCTCTTGTACTATGTATACAAGAAGGTAAAAATAGAAGAATCTTTTTTTTTAAACTATCCGTCTTTGGTTATTAATTGGTTCCCTGGTACTATTGCTTCCGTTGTTTTCAATTGCATCTCTTCTGCATAACATAATATTTCTGTTTAACCCAAGAAAGTAGTCGTTATTATCAAATTGTGATGGGCATTAAAATTATATGCTTCGTAACGAGCAAGTAATAACCTAATGTTATTACTTTCTCGTATCAAAGAGAAAATACTGTAATCGGCAAAAAATTTGAAATTGAAATTTTGACTAATTTCTGCTTTTCAAACTCCACGAGAGGGATAAAAGTATATTTCTATCTGTCAATGTGGAAAAATGATAATTTAGAAACGGTTTCAGATAAAGATTAAATTTGATATATGAAGTTAATTGGAGTATTGAACCAAATTTCGTTCAAATTTTGAACGAAATCCAATCGGAAGAAATCTGTCTGGCTATATGAGTGCAAATGAATACGATACCAACAAAGCGAAAAGAGCACGATAGATAAAATTTGATTTATAGATTTATCATCTACATTTTATATCTATGTGAAATTTCGAGCCAGGTCCTGCAAACAATTGACTGTCTGGCGGTCTGTGCATTTGCATGCATGTAAACGCGATAAATCAAAAAATATATTAAGTTAAATAAAGGAAATTCAATCTGTGATTGCAATTATAATATGTCAAATTTTACTGTCAATCGAACGGAAAAAATGTGTCAAAATACGTATTTGTTTTTCTGATACTTGAGTGTTAACTGCTAAACCAGTGTTTAATCAATATTTAATAGCAAAACGCAGCACACTAAAGTCATTAAAAATGTTAGATTCACGCCAAAGATCGATCTTTCGCATTTATTGTTCGCCAATATTATGTTGTTCATTTACAAATAATGATTTTCTTTACTACACAACGAAGAACACGTGTTAAGACACTCTTGATCCACAGTTTTATTCGAGATGAAAAAGCTTCATTAAAGAGTATCCTCATTAGTCTTAGGAAAATCACTCTGCCCCTCTGTTTCGACTTTCACGGTGCTGTAACCTCACTTTCTTGTCAACTTTAGAGTAAACTACACAGCTAGTAAGCAGAATCATTCTTTTATAGCTTTCAACTATCTGTGGAAATCACGTGTTTAAATATTTCATGGAACAATGTAGACGGTTTAAATTTGAGTTCAACAAATGAAATGTTTTTAAAATTATGCAAAAATTATTTATAAAAAATCCCCAAACTCCGAATTGACTCAATAATTAAATCAATAAGATAATCCAATCAATAAAAAAGCGGTTTTTAAATTTTAAAACGGTATAAAATTCGATTTTGTATAGTAAAAATGATAGTAGTTATCGCGAAAACACAGGCCCATCTGCCAAAGTGTGAAAGTATATATAATGTATATATCTTAATTTCCTCAATTTTATCTTAATTAGATCATATTATAATATTCTAATATTTTTATATGTTCTGATCCAAATTCCATTTTATTAATTTTAATAATTTAAACACGTGCTCTAAAAAATTACGCTTTGGTCCTCACACGCCGAGCAAAGAAATAAAAATCCCTGAGCCTACAACTTAACTACCCAAGATTCCCTTTGATAAATAGATACGTGTAAAAAAAAATCCCATATCAGTCTCTTAATAAAATGCCGAGGGGAAAAATTTCAACGTGTATCTATCATTCCGGTGTGCAAATCACGATTCCCCAGGAAAAATAAATTGCATTCAATTTAAAAATTTTTCATTCCGTTCATCTGCAAAATTGTGTTGCATAATATCTACTATTGCTATTGGTTAAACGTTTTGGACTGCCAACACACTCGCACTTTTTTTTCCTTTTCCTTAATAGAGATTTTGATGCGTCTCAAAATTCTTATTTATCTTTCAAATTTTTTTTCTTATACTTAATTTAATCATTAAACGACCACAATCTATATAGAGAACTATTTTTTTTAACATAAAATAAAAAAAAATTCTTATTTAGATCCGTGAAGGTTTCTTCACAAAACCGAGAATCCTGCAAGATTCTTTGAAACCACTGCCTTGGTTTGACGCCAGTCGTCTGCGGTGATTGAACTTCATAATTCTTTTCTGTAGAGGGATCTTTTCACTCTTTTGACATTTCAAATGGAAGAAAAGGCGAGAGAAGTTTTTTATTCCTACGATTCCGCTGTCAATATCTAGTAAAATAATTTTTCATTTGCTTTTCTATGAAAAACGGATTTTGAAATTTTCATAGTATTTTTTTATATGAAGTTATTATTTTGTTTTGCTGAGTTGCGCAATTGTTGCAATCAACTTTACTATTTATAATTTTTAGTTGATGTACCCGATATTGTCCAAGAATGAAATAATTTTATGGTTTATACTTTTAATGTGAATTTTTCGTATTAAATATTAGAATGCACGAAATATTTTTCATCCATGAAAAGTATTTTTAATTTAATTTAATATCGATAGGACCAAATTATTTTTAAAAACTGACGGTAACTAATTTTCTCTACATCAGTAAATCAAACATTTCCTGAAACAAAATGTCAATCATATGCTTTTAAACTCTCTCTGTTGTTCTCTTCCAGAATTCTTCTAATGTGTTTTGGTATTAATTCATTGATATTTTTATTATTCAACAAAAAAAAAGATATATATTGTTGTATTTGCAGCCAATAAAAAACATTGAAAATATTACAATACTAAGCAGATAGAACAAATTATAAAACAGTTCAATTTCTTACCATCGTTTGGCAAAAAATTATATACAAACATCTTTTTTTTCAAAATCGTATGCATCTATTCAAATATTTATTAGCTTTTAAAAATGTGTTACAAAAACACTGAGAAAATTTCATCGAAATAAAAAACAGCATCATTAAAGAAGCAAAATTTTGAAATTTAAGATGTCGAAAAATATTTCTTGTGGTATCATTTACACAGAGATGACTGCGGAAAATCGGCAAAATTTCAGTTTTATCACAACTAAATATTCAATTAACTTACGCACTTTGAAAAAAAATGACAATATTCTTTTTCTTGTCTTAAAATGGATGGAAATATGCATACATATCAATAATGAATTTTATTTATATGAAAGTTATATCTATATTCTTGTGAAGTGAATTGCTTTTTAAAGATAAGAAGATTAATCAAACTAAGGAAAAGTACAGTAAAATCTACTTAAATTTAACGATGGCAATGCAATATTTTCTTCCGACTTTGTCACAAATTGATAATTTGCTTAAATTGTATTTATATATAAAACTGGTCATGAAATGGAGACTAAAATAGGTAAATGATAAAAGTGCCATAAAAAATTCGAATTGTCACAAAATGTATCGCAATGTGGAAAAAAATACTTAACAGCAATTTTATTGGTTTAAGTTGGCTATCCAAAACAGTCTTCTAAATTTGTGCATAGATATGTTACGAGATAAGGATGAGACAAGATGACGTTTAAGAAAAAATAAATAGCTTAAATATAAAGTTAACTCTGAGAGAAGATTGTCGAAAAGTTATAGATATTAAAGATTTATAAAATAAAATGTCGAACATTATAAAAGTTTATTTAAGTTAGGAAAACATTTTAAAATGCAAATTTCGAAATGTATGTATCATCAATAATTATAATAACTTTTATCTAAACGAAATAAGTTAAAATTTAAATTATTTGCTGCTTAGAAGAAAATGGTTGGTAAAAACTTCAGAAGGGTATTTCCATTTTTTTTTTTTTAATTTCGAACTTTGTTGAAAAAAGAAATGGGGCTATTAAAAAATGACCTAAAGGTACTTTTCCATCAATTTAAATTTCTAAACAGAGAAATATCCTATTTAAAAAGTTTTTTTTTTTTTGCTTCAAATGATATCATAAAAGATGATTTTCAAGAAAAAGAGAATAAGATTAAATAAAAAAAATATATCGTACTTTAAAATATTTTTTCTTCTCAAAAAATATTTATATTTTGCAAATTAACGGTCATCGCGAAATATGTCCCCGTGTATATAATTAGGACAAAATAGTGACAAATTCCATTTTCATAACATTTTAAGAAATCCGATAATTTTTTTGATTTACGAGCACGGTTTGATAGAAAAGCATGTGCAAGAATTTCTTGATTACAATGTTTTTTTTAACAAAATTGAACTTTTTAAATAAAATGCCAAGATATATATGGAATTTTTATGGAATCATCGGTTTACTTCTTTGTAATTTATACATCAATGGAATTCCAAAATTTTTTATCAATAAACGAAAAAAGGAAAAAAATATAAATTTCTTTCCTGCTTTAAAATTTACTTTTGATTTAATTAAGCAGTTTTCTATAATTTTCTTTGTCATTTGAATATCTACAATTTTTTTAATTTGCATATTTCTGTTAAAATCGATAACTTTTTATTCAAACACCGGTAAAGGGGTTTCTGCTTTCTCTCTTCTCTTCCTTTTCTCATCAGATAATATAAGATAGTGTAAACTTAAAGGTCTTTTTTGCATAGCAAAATCAACAAGTTAGTTCAATAAAATGGTTGTTACTTCATTTTTACATGACAAAATGTAGTTTAATTAAACTTTAATGTTGATAAAGTGATTAATACTAAATTTTTTACTTAATTATTCATAAAAATATAAGAAAAAGATAACAATTATTTCTCTTTCTGTCGATAATTTGAACAGTTTTTACGATTTGCCAATACGCTTCCTTTTTTTGTATTTCGAACTGTTACCACTTTTTGTTTCCTTGGTTAGAACAGTCAGCAATTCTGCATTTTCATCGTAGATACATTTTAGCCATTTATGGGACAAAAGTTCATACAGTTTCTGAGTATCTATTTTTTTTAATTTAAATTATTCATGAATTATCTTAATTTTTATCTTAAAAATTTTCTTTTGGAAGAAGAGATAATTAATTGTATATAGGTAAGAGTGCTAAATTAAAAAAGCAGAAATTAGAAAGTTAAATCCATTTATTATGTTGCATATTTAGGATGTCTTGGAATATTTATGCATTAGATCATGAAAAACTCTTTCGAACTAATATATATATGCCTTCTGATGTTTGCTTAAGAAATTTTAGAGACATGCTTGTTGATTTTCCTGCTTTTCTTTCCTTTTTCACTTTTTTAAACACTAAAGCTTTAAATTTTCAAGGAATAAAAAATTTTAGGAATTCGAAAAAATATTTGTTGATATATTTATTACCAATTTGGATAACGTATTAATTAACCATTATACATTTTAGCCAACAGTTTTAATTCTAGCATCCTTAACCCTATCAAAAATATAGTAGCGTAGGCTTGACTAAGTGGAAATTTTTTTAAGAAATCTGTTTATTTAGCGAACCATCTTTGCATAAAGATACTTCGCTTTTTTTAAAATGCATTTTCTGAGCATAAAATTGCGTTTCTACTTGAAACAGGCTTGATTATATCCAGAATTGCAGATTGAAGTATCTCAAGAATTCTATAGCAATTCTAAAAATAAATTGAACATTAATGAAATATAACAAGTCAATTAAGCAGTCATTTCTATTAATATCACCAATATATTTTTAAGTATATTTATTATCCCTAATATGTAATATTATTCCCTGCCCATTTAGTCTCATAGTAAAGAAAAAAGACTTACAAATACTTTAATAGATCTTTAATGAATGATGTTTAATACAAGTTGAATAAGTCTCGACAAATTTGGTGAATATTTAGCTACTTGGTGACAAATGTGGCGACGAAAATGAAAGTTCCACAAAATGCAAGAATTATGGTAATAATCTATTAAGACATGAGATCTTGCAGATCTTTCTAGAAAATACCATACCTTGTATTGAGTTTATAAAGGCGAAATGGTCACATAAGAAATGAATTCTTGCCAACATGAGTCCCGAATCAATTGTATCTTTATAAAGCCTATTGTGCTGTTTAAAAACGATTTGTTATTTGCATATGTGCTATTGATATATGTACAGTGGCTCCCAAAAGTGTTCGTACACCAACAAGAATCAATTAAAAACCTCATTATTTACCATTATATATTCTTATTTTTACATGAAAATTTTTTCATAGCATATTTTTACTGTTCTTAATAAAGCAGTAAAGAATAAATTTTAATTACGATGCAAATTATTTTTTTAAAAATGACAGTAAATAAAATTGCACAAAAATAGGACACAAAAGTGATCATACACTTTAAAAAAAACATCACTAACTCTGAAATTTTCTAACTTTTTATAAATGTTTAGTATTTAGTAGGATATCCTTCATTCTTTATAACAGCTTTTAAACGTTTGGGCATAAATTTAAATAAACGGTCGGTTACTTCTGAACCGATCTTGTTCCATTCTTCGATCATTACTGCTTTCAGTTGAATTTTCGATTTAATGTCGTGACTTCTTATTCGCACCTCTAATTCTTTCCAAGTATGTTCTATAGGGTTTAAATCCGGTGATTGAGCTGGTGTTTTAAGGGCTTGAGTGCAATGATAGAGAAAAAAAAGACGAACATTCATGGCCGTGTGCTTAGGATCGTTGACTTGGTAATACACAATTTGTTTAAAATGTCCATTTTTTGTGCTGACACTTTTAAATTATTATTGAGAATATTTATATAAACTCTATGATCCAATATACCATCAATGAATACTAAATTGCCTACTCCAGCCGCTGACAAACACCCCCAAACCATGACACCTCCACTGCCATGTTCTACTGTTCCAACTAAATTCTTGGGATTAATTTTTTTTCTCCATACAATGATTCTCCCATCCGACCCAAAGATGTTAAACTTACTTTCATCTGCAAATAAGACACGATTACAATAGCTCTCTGGCTGGTTTATCATAGATTTGGCAAATTTAAGCCTAGCAATTCTATTCTTCTGACTTATAACGAATTTTCTTCGTGCAGAGCGGCCATGTATACCAGCATTCCGAAGAATTCTACGAATAGTTTCACAGGAAATAGAAGTTCCATTTGATTCATTATATTGTGAAGTAAACTTTATTGCACTCAGACGTGGATTTTTTAGAAATTTACTCACAATATTTCTTTGACTTCCAGCTGACAGAATTTGAGGGCGACCATTACGAGGCTTGTTTGCAATCCTTTTTCCCTCTCTGTAACGTTTTATTATGCTTTGCACCGTTGAATGAGGTAGATTAGTTATAGTTGCAATGCCTCTAATTGATTTTCCAGCTTTAAAATGAAATATAATTAATTTTCGTACGTCTAAACTCATTTCTTTACGAATGCGCGTCATATCTAAGAATAAAGTAAATAGAATAAATAATTGTGATATTAAATACTGAAATCAAACGATTTTAGTGCATTTTTCAATTAGAAGAAAAATAAGCCGCAAAAGATATTTTTATGATGAATTTAAATAATGTTTGGATGTACGAAGACTTTTGTGTTCTAATTTTGTGACTTTTTTTATTTATTTATTTTTTAGAATACTACTTGATGTTTTATAAAAATATTTGTTCAATTTTATTAAGAACTATTTAAAGATGCTAATTAAAAAAACCCAACTAATAAAATGCTTTATTAAGAAGTATAGAACACAATTTCTGCAAATTTCTTTAGTACACGAACACTTTTGGGAGCCACTGTATATGCTGTATTTGTGTAGGTTTGAGTTAGATTTTTTTTTTACCTGTGTTTCGTATTTTCTTGTGGAATAAACAGTAATTATCCGCTAGAGTAATTATCAAGTTTGTTCAATTTTTTTATAGAACACTCACCGGGTAATTCAGAAAAAAAAGAAAATATTTGTAAAAAATAGCCATTTTTTATATTTTAAGCACATCAAATTTTTTAAATAAAAATTAAAAGCATCGATATATCATATATTAAATTCATACCTGTTCTATAATTCGTAACATATTCAATCCATATCTTTAATGCATAACATATTTAATTAATACCCTCTCTTTAATCCATTAAATATTTAATTCATAAATTTTCTAAGGAAAATTTTAGCTCACAAGATTTTCTATTTAAATTTAATGAATAGCAAATATTTGAAAGTAAAACAATAAAAATAATTGTATGGTATAATAAAAAACGGCAATTTATACTAGTACGTTTTTCCTAGTTTTAAGTACTTCAACAAGCTTATTCGAATTCTATCTCTCGCAAAAACGAACGTTTTGAGCACATAAAAGCCATACGAAAATGGCAAGTGCAAGTTTATTTGTTACCCGGTATCATATATCTCGTAACTTCTTGCTTACTTCGCTTAGCATTTTCAAATAAAAATCTTCTTTTATATAAAAATATGAGTAAATCTACGCAAAACATGAATCTCGCTGGCAAGAAACCAGATTCTGATGAAAAATAAAGAAACCCATGAGATAGCCGATGAAAAGCGAAAAGCAACTCCAAATAAATGTTTGAAAGGGGACGTCAGAGCATCTCCCAGGGATAGAGTGAGTAATGTATCACTCCTATTTATAGAACTCGCACAGAAAACAATGCGAAACGAGAGCTGTGAAGTTCAACAGTGGAAAAATTTTCTGCTATTTTTCGAAACACTGTTTAAAGCTGGATCGTAAGTTCGAGGTCATTTGAAAGGGGCTTTTAGAATGGAGTTTCGTTTATCTTTCTCCCTTTGGAATTGGGCGATTAAGAAAGACAGAAAATTGTTCTGTAAGCAATTCAGTATAATTGAGGTTCTAAATAAAATTCATTAAAAAAAAAGGATTTTTTTTATTCAAACAGCAGCAAATGCAGATTAAAATGTAATCGATGGTTAATGTTTAAAAAGGGATAGGAATAATTATTAATATACAGAAGCAAATAGGACTAAAATCGAATCGATCATTAATAACAATTTGATTTTTCAAAAAAGAAATAAGAAGGCTTATTTTTATAGAAACCAGCGGGATGTCCCCCAAAACTTTCTCGTATACTCTCTAAGAAGCTTGTAATTTCCGGGAACATGTACATGGCGTTGGAGTGCAATAGTTACGAAATATTGACTTTCGGCACGACTTTGGCATTTTGATTCAATCTGTCGTGTCATCATTGCCGATTAATACTTGGCATGCCGTGAATAATATCCAAAACTAGAATTTGTGCTCGTTTTTCTCGACCAATTCGGACAAAAAATTGACATAAAACTGCGCTAGTAGTTAAAACATTTCATACCAAATTTGATATATTTAAATCGTTGAGTGTTTGAGTGATCACTTTTAAATGTTTCTGAAAGTACACATCAACAGATGATCAACCTATAGGGGAATTTGGCCCACAATTTGACAGATGTCTATACTACAGATGCCAAAATTGTGTATCGAATTTTAACTTTCTAGCTCTCCATTTTGTAATTATCGTATTATCCTATATTCAAACAGCCAGGCAGACGGACTTCTCCTGAAAAGATTTTGCACAAAATTCGAAAGACGGTACCTGTTTGGTATAAAGACTGTATACCAAATTTTATGCCTCTATCTGAAAACGTTTTTAAGTTATCTTTGTCACAGACAGACGGACATTTTCTAAATTGTATTTTTTGAACTCCAAGAGGCTTGAAACCTTTAGTCTCGATTCGAATTTTTTTAACGGGTACAATACTTTCTTCTTATTATGCATATGAGAAAGTAAAAAAAGCACATATTATAATGTACTCAATGTAATTAACGAAGATGAAATTTGGTTTTACTGTTTGGAGAACATACAAAGTACTGTTTCATATCGAAGCAAATATAGATTGGAATCTTCTCAGTAATTGTTGAAGATAAAATTGATTTCTTGTTTGAAAAAGAGGTGGGAATACTGATTTAACATAAAAGCAAATATGGGTTGAAATCTCCTCGGTGATTAGTACAGATGAAAACCATTTGGTTGTTCCAAAAGGAAGTGGGAACACCGAATTATATGCGGACAAATGCGTACTAAATATCTATTTAGCGATATATAAAAGCTACATCCGTTTCGCCCTTTGAAAAAAGAGACTGGTATCATGATTTACATAAATCAGCGGTCTCTTCAAAACTATCTCGCATAGTCTCTAATAATCTTGTCGTGCCAGTGAACGCCTTGCAGGATATTAGCGTACAATAGTTATGAAATTTTAATTTTTGGCATGATTTTAGCATTTTTATATAATTATTGTAATTTTTTGCGAGTTTTTTTTTGGCAATTAAAACCTGACATGCGTTAATAATATCCAAAAATCGAATTTTAACACTTAAACATGTTTTTCTCAACCGATTGAAACAAAAATTTGGCAAAAAACTGCATTTGTAGTCGCAAAATCCTATACCGAATTGGATGCATTTAAATCTGCGATTTTGAATGATCGTGTTTACATGTTTCTGAAAGTACAGACAAACAGACTGTCAGCCTATTATTGGATTGGCTCAAAATTTGACAAGTACCTTCACTATAGATGTTAAATCTGTATATTAAATTTCATCTGTCTAGCTCTTTTCATTTTGCTATTATCGTGTTACCTTATATTAGAATAGCCAGACTTCCTCTGAAGAGATTTTACTCAAAATTAGATAGATATCTGCAAATTTGGTGTAAAGACCGTATACCAAATTTCAACCGTCTAGCTCAAAGCGTTTTTGAGTTAACTTTGTCACAGGCAGGCAGACGGGCATTTTCCAAAAATGCGTTTTTTGAACTGAGATGGCCTGAAACGTGGAGATTCGTATTTTGAGTTCGAATATTTTGAAGATTATAATACTTAATATTACATATACAAGAAAATAAAAAAAATCATATTAAAATATACTCAGTAATTGATGAAATCAAACCCGAAACTGGAGACGGGAGTCAAAATGATCATTGACTCTGATTATTTCATGTTGTTTGGTCCTTGAATACAATGACATCCTCAGTACCTTCAAGTAGTACTTTTAGCAGTACGTTGACAGAATTCCAACACATGCATATAACCGAGTTATTCTTTTTCAAATTTTTCTTTGCTATTTATGGAGTCATTGACTCCACATCTCTGAAACTGGGATTGAATATATATATATATATAATATAATGTAACGCAGTAGTTAATTTCTATATATTTAGCATTGTATTCATTTTTATTTGTTAAATTCTAATAGTTTTTAATTTTAGTGTCATCCCATAAAATATTAACGAAGTGCAAATAGAAAGATTGTTTAGGCCTTTATTGTATCTTTCCAACATTTAAAATTATAACATTTAGCATTTTTAATATTAATATATTTGGTAATTACATGATTTGCAGAATATATTGTAAAGTCTTGATCCTGACCGATCAAATAAGAGTAGAGTAATAAACAATTCCTTTATTTACAGCTTTATATGTACACAAGAACAACTTGTTCTCATCTAAGTTAATATGATTTACAAAATTTACGCAGCAGTTAAAAGTTAATCCCGATCAATTCGGAGAATAAACACCACAAAGGCCTGTTAACTCAAACGGCTGTTCCAGGGGTAGCTCCAAAAATTCACCGATCTTTATCTGGTGGATCTTGCTCAGAAGCCGGCATCACACGGAGATTTTCACACAAAATCATGAACGCCTTCCAACACTCGCGTCTCTTCCACTCCCCTCTCAAACGGCTCTCCTTGCTCTCCTCCTTCTCTTCAAAAAATACCGGATTTATTTCCATCAAATCTCCGTCCCTCATTTTCTCATTGGTGCATTTAAGCTCCTTATCACCCAATAGCTGTTCAACAATGCTTCCTCAATGGCCTCCAGTCGATGATTCATGAGTCAATGATCCAGCTGTTAATGATTCATCTTTGTAGCTGACTCTTCCCGGTCACATGTTAATTTTAATCCCTTCATGATAGAAAAAAGTTTAACATCTGAATGCTTTGACGTTCTTCTTCCTTGAAAATGCGATGGATCTCCCTGAAACAAAGAAACGCGCTCATGTGGGTTGCGTTTGGATACAACTAGCTTTTGGATGCAACTATTAGTTATATCCAAACGCAATGGTTCTACTGTCGAAGAGGATCCCTCATCTGGCAGTCCGAAAAATTTAACAATGTGTGGGGTAAACAGATGGCGTTACATCTAGCCGAAATGCCAATTATCAGGTGTGGGAGACAGGAAACGTTACAATATTGCGTTCCCAAAATAAATCTTGATTCTGTTTACAGAAGACAAAAAAGAAAATTTAATGGATTGTTTTTTTGTTTTTTTTTTTACTCCAGGTTTCCTATCGCGGGAGGGAATTCATGTCTCCGGTTATGGGTTAAATTCGTTTTACTGTTTGAAAAAGAGCTAAAAACTACTGCTTCATATCGAAGCAAAAACGGATTGGAATCTTCTCGTAATTAATGAAGATAAAATTTGTAAAAGAGATGAGATGTTTATTAACATAAAAGAAAATGGGGGTTGAAATCTACTTGGCGATTATAAAAAATGAAATCTATTTGGTTGTTCCAAAAGGATATGAGAACACTGATTGGTTTACAAATTCGTATTAAAATCTATTTAGTGATAGTGAAGACGTAATGTACTTGTCTTTCTTTTTAAAAGGAGTTAGCTGTCATGATTTATATAAAAATAAATATGGCTTGAATTACACGGTGATTAATGAAGATGAAATCTGTTTCCCGTTTGAAATAGAGATAGAAATATTGATTCATATAAAATCAAATACAGATTTAAATCTACCTGATGATTAATAAAGATAAAATGTATTTTGTCTTCAAAAAAGAAATACGAGCAAGGATTCGTATTGAACCAAAATGCGGATTAAAATTTTTTTAGTAAAGGATGAAAACGAAATATGTTTTATCCTTTTAAAAAAAGAGATAGAATTAATAATTCATATAGAAGAAAGTATGGATTGTAATCTAGTAGGTGATTATTGAAAATGAATTTTTTTTAACCGTTCAAAGAGGATATATAGGTAGTGAATCGTATAGAAAAAAAAATACGAATTAAAATAGCTTTAGTATTCTATTGAAGACAAAATTTATTTCGACATTTGAAAAAAAAAAAACTTAGAGCACTGATTCAAATCTAGTGTTTAATTATGTAGTAAATACATTTGAAATAATTTTGTATAAAAAATCTATTGAATGATAAAAAGAATAGAAAATGTTACTCAATCTTTCTGAAGCAGATACATACAAAATCTACTGTTTGAATATTAAGTTATATAATACGAAACCTGTATTTATTCATTTGAAACATTTATATTTTGTAATTTTAAATAGAATTTATTTGATTTTATTCCATAATTTATACAAGCTGATATTAAAGGGATCATTCAAATATTTTGTTATTCCCTGCCATCGTTTTGGGCAAGTAAAGGAAAGTAAAATCATACCTGTTTGCATGAGATAATATTACCACAAACATCAAGTAAAAAAATGGGAAAATATACTCGGCAACTTAAATACGGAAGAGGATCTAATGATTTTATAAGCAATTTATTTTTTCTTTCTTAAAATATTTATAACAAATACTCAAAATTGCGACACTGTTTTAGTGCACGTTATATTAACAGACTAACATTGAAAAAAATACCTAGAATTTCACAGAAAATATCAATCCTACCGGATATTCCTGTATAATATGTATAATGTCCACATCACTGTCATGAAGAATCTAGTATCCTATTATTACAAAATACCCAACAATATACTTATTATATCCTCACGATATTGTACGGCATTCACAATATCAAACAACGTGGACATAGCGTATAATATGGTGCTAATAGGATAAGAAACGTCTGGATTCTTTCCTAAAAGGAAAAGAAACTCTAAGGGAGAGTCATTTAATGGCATGAGATAGGCCTTCTAATTTTTCGCCTGAGATAAGGCGTTCCATTTCGTCCCTCATTATGTGGATAAGCAGTCGTTCATCTTCTAATGCACTGGAATAACATCAAGCTTGAATCACTTTCCTTCAGGAACACCACATAGAGATGTGTATAAAATTTTCTTTAAAAATATTAGTTACTTTGAGCCGTCCAATGGCGAAGGGGGCAGTAAATAAAATTGTAGTAAACAATTGGGAAGAACTCTATATTTCTTTATTTCTATGAAACCAAATTTCCGATTGACATAACGGTTTCGGTAGCCCAACAACTCTTCGTGTGATTATAAATTAAGAACACACAGAGAGCTCCCTTTTTATAATAGCCATGTGTGCGTTTACGTTCATATCTTCCTATGTGAAATCATATTTTGCTTCTCTTTACATCTTTTAATATCGTGAAGCTTTTCTCCTCCTCATAATGTTTATTGTACATAAGTATTCGATATTTTTTTTAATTCCATAATTACCGATTTGAGGAGCATCACTGAGTGCTTGAACTCAAAGCTGTCAACCTCCGGACATTACAGGTGAATAGAATAATGGATTACTTGGTAAGTGTTCTATTCTATAAATCCCCTCCAAATCTCAAAAACCAATTCAGAACCATGTAACTTTATTGCCTTCTGCTATTTTTAATATACATTAGCTTTTGAATATTTTGCTATTCCATATATCCTCCAAATCACAAAGACCAATTAAGAATCGCGTAACTCTAGAACCTCCTGATGCATTTAATATACAATAGCTTTTGAATATTTTGGAATTTCAAACTTCTCCTCCATACCTCAAAAACCAATTCAGAATAGTTTCACTCTATCACCTCGTGATATTTTTACTATACATTAGTTTTTGAATATTTTGCATTTCCATATCTCTCCTCAAAATCTCAAAGACCAATTCAGAATCACATAGCTCTAGAACCTCCTGATATTTTTTTATATATACATTAGCTTTCGAATGTTTTGCGATTCCATACCTCTCCTACATATCTCAAACCGGCGTCCTGGCATTGGGGTAGCGCGTCTTCCCCGTGATCTAGATGTCCCGGGTTCGAATCCCGGTTCGGGCATGGTTGTCCTTCATTTGTTCTATCTGTGAGATGTGTGAATGTGCCCCCCTTTAAAAAGGGGCTGTGCAAGCGAATGTGATGCGTGAGTAGCAAAATCGTACTCTTGGCCCTAGTTGGCGCTACTAAAATAAGAGACGTTCCCTTTCGGCGTAAAATCGTTGATTTCAAATCAGCGGGCTTGCCTATTGCAAATGCCATCAGAAACAACACAACAACAACATATCTCAAGGCACAATTCAGAATCGTGGAACCTTATCACCTCCTGATACATTTAATAGACATTAGCTTTTGAATATTTTGCTATTCCATACCTCTCCTCTAAATCTCAAGGAACAATTAAGAATCGTGAAACTTAATCTTTATACATATCGCGCTTTACTTGACCATTTGATCAAGGTCATCTACATAGATATAAGGTATTGTAAAATAAATCTGTAAAATTCAGGGATAATGTCATGTTTTATATTAGGTCTTTGACCATCTGGTTTGTAGGAAATTTTGGTTGTGTTTAATTTTAATTACATACATTAATTATATTTAATTTACTTGCATATTGAATTACTACATATTTACCTACCTGCTAATTAATTACGCATTACTCGCATATAATTTAATTTACATGCATGTCTTAATATTTATGATTTTCTCAAAGAAGTATTTTTAAGCATCCAATTGTCACACACATTGGACCGCGTTATACTACTAACCTTTACCTCATTCCATTCATTGTGTAAAATCTTCAAAATGGACAGAATGGAGTAGTGAGGTCCCATGATGTCATAATACCATTTAAAACATAGTTGACCTATAATTTAACTTTTAATCAGACGTTGTCCTTCGTGTTTCTGTAGCTTTTCTTTCCAATTACTCATGCAAATTGGGCTGATAACGAACAAGGCTATTTTGCTTTATCATTTAATCATAGGATAAAATCAAGTTATTAAACATTTGATGAAACAATTAAAAGATTTTGTACTTCATTGCAACAATGAAGTTTATTGTCTAAAAACTTATTGAAAATTATGTTCTAAAGAAATATTAATATTCAGGGAAATATTGTTCTGCAATAAAATTGGTATTATTAAAAAAAACAATTTGTTAAATTTTAAAACTGTTAAAAAAATCCTTTTTGTACAATTATATTTTCGTAGTTATCACGGAAAATCGTAAAAATATCTATTAATTTTTTAATTAATATTTTAGTTTAAAGTTTAAAAAACGCATCTAAGGTCCATATTCTCATCCTTCAGAGTATAACTGAATCAAATTTGGAAGCTTTAGGTCAAACGATCAGTTACGCAGAGCGCCATAACACTCACACATGCAAACACATTCATCTTTATTAGTAATAGAGTTATGGTAGTAAGCATGGATTAATTTAGTTTTTGAAATTCTAATACTTTCTATTATGCAAAATGTACTAATTCGTCCTTTTGTATAAATAGCCAAAACCGAATTAAGCTGCTCAAAGGATAATTCCCTATCCTAATCAGTTTAACTTAGTAGCTATAAGACGTTTAATCAATATAGTTATCAAATCCTGAGATTCTAATTAGTCTAGATAATCTGGTCAAAATCTAATCAGCCGAATAATCACCTTTGCTTCTGGATTACGTCATATTTTCTGTAATAAACATCCAAATATAGAACAATTAACGGATAATTGTGGCTTAATAACGTGAAACAGTTTTACTAATGTCTTTCTAATATATGATGGTAAAGGAATACATAGTATATAAATTGGAAACGATAATGGCACGAGTAGCAATATCACCTATTGTCGTGGAAAGAAATATATAGAAGTTTTAACAGTTTAATGCATAATTTGATAAACTATTCAGGTTCATTATAAATTAACACATTATTACTTCTGCTAGGTTGAGAGAGATAGCAATATTTCATTATTGTTCACTTAGCTGTTTGAGTTCATAGCTTATTAACATATTAATATCCAGCTTCTCATTTTAAAGACGGTTAACAAAACAATGCATAGAATTTCTATATATATTCTTTCAGTAACTCATTTTAAATAAAGGCGGATGATTTCATTATAAGCAATCTCGAAAATTTTCAGAAATATGCTTTTTTTAAGAAAAATTCCTATTCTGATTAGTCATTTTATGATTTGTTTATTCTATCTGTTCTTTCTTCTTACCTTTACTCCTTTTCTTGTTACATTTAGGCTTGTTTTAAAATAGCCACCTTTGGCGACCAGCCGGTTCGCCAGTATTACCGCTCGCTGCAATTTTCAATTAAATATTTTAAGTAACTGGTCTCTTAATGGATTCACAAACAAAACATTTTTAATCTTCAAATTTTGATAGTCATACCAAACTTATACTGTTGTTTAGATCGTTTCGTTCAATTTACTATATAGATTTTGCTAATTTGTTGTCATTTCCGGTAAAACTTCAACTTTAAATAAAAGTGGAAATGATGAAATTGCAATTAATATTAAGGTATTTTTTAATAAAACCAGGCGTTTTATTTTATTTATCATCTTTATTGTTATTTATTTATTATTATTATTTTTGAATATGAGTATTGCAAACAGAATCGCTCGGTATTTAAGTCTTATGTGAACTACAAAATATTTTTCATAATTATGTAATATCTCGTACAATAATTCAGCAAAAATTTCTCAGATTCAGCATAAAATTCAGTTTTTAGTTTTGCTTTCAAAAGGATTGAAATGAAATCAATAATAATATTTTGTTCCGGCCTATAAATATATTTCAAAAATTATGAAATCTAAATTTAATGCAGTAAGGTATCATATTCTGAGAAATATTCTGGACACACCAAATTTTAAGTAAATGAATGAATGTTTCTATTTCCACGATCAACTAAGTCTTATTTATGAAGTTTTGAATGTTAAAAATTTAGAAAAACTCAACTTTTTCATAATCTTAGGTCAATTAATCTTGAGAAACCTGCGCACTGATTGGCGTATTTTCTTTGAAACGGTCGATGGAAAATCTAAAATTATCCTTTTTTATTGAATAGTGATATTTAAATTTTCTTAAATCCGTCAGTTTAAGTGATTGATTTAGTTGATTGAAAATTAACTCTTTTTATTTAAAATATTAGTGTTTGAAGAACATTTTGTTATTCGTAATTTCCACAGCAGAAGCTTTATGCAAAATCAAAAATCCGTTATTTATTTGAGCATTTATTGAATCAAGTTACATAAAATAGAATCAATTTCTATTTAGACCATTTTAGCAGATCTGTGTCTTACTAAAGGTTTACAAATTAGTTGTGTCGCCCTGATTTGAATGGATATCCTGTTCATATTAAACAAAACTTGCCTTAAATTAAAACTGATTTATTGGATTAATAATATAGATAGTGTAAAAGATCAAAAAATAAATTTTCTGGAATTTATTTTTTAGAAAAAATAATATTTCATATTTGTTTCATTTCCTACAGACACGTGCCGAAAATTATATTTTTGCAGATTCCATTTCCAGAAAGATTTAATTTATTTTTAATTGGAGCTTTAATCAATGTGATGGCAACACTTTGAAAAAGGCTAATTTTTTCCCATGAATGCGAAACGTGCTCGAGCAGCTTAAATTTTATTTTTTATCAAAAAAATTGTTGAAAAATATAGTTAAAATATTTATTTAAAAATTCATTAAAAATAGAAATTTAATTCTAATGTTAAAATATTGGTATCATTTAAAAGATAAATTTTTGTTCTTTAACTTCATGTAAAAATCTTTTTTGTGCGGTAATATTTTCGGTAGCAGAAACACGTCAAAATTTCGCTTAATTTTTAAATAAATAAAATTCTAATTAAAAATTTGAAAAAATAACCCCCAGGTGCACATTTCCAGCCTCCAAGATATACACATGCCAAATTTGGTAGCTGTAGATTGAATGGTCTGGCCTGTAGAGCGCCAACACACACACATTGAGCTTTATTATAAGTATATATTAGTTCGTGTTTTTTTTTCGTAGTTTATTAAATGCAATACTTCTTTTTTATTTTCTCGTAGATGAAATATAAAAAAACTATTGCAATAGTAAAAAAAAAAAAAAACCTTTCAAATTTGGATGAATTCGCACATTTCAGACCTTCTAAAAACTCATTTTGGTCTTATGGCTGTCAGTGTGCCTGTTGCATTATAAATCAAAATTGATTTAAACAAGGTGAATGAAATTTGTGCATAGATTTTAAACCAAATTTATAAGTTTCTATCAAATTGTGAACGAATTCCATGTAGAAGAAAGCTGTCTTATAGCTTCGCACTGTCAGTGGGACAACAAAAAGTGTACTCGATGAAAACAAAATTTGGTATTTTGGTTTAGAATTTAAAATGCCGATTTTTATCAAATTTTGAATCAAAGCTGTCAAAGACTTGACCGTCTGTTGGCCTGTATTTTCGCATGAATTTAAATCAACAACTCACAAACGCAATTGTTTAAATCAATGAAATTTGATTTGTGATCTTATGATTATGACTATCGTGTAGTGCCAAATTTTGGTTTCAGCCGGACTATGTAAAGAAACGTATAAAATACATATCTGCACAGATTAGATTTATAAAAAAAGGCTAAATTCATGTCAAAGATGACTAAAATTGTAATTTTGTGCCAAATGTTGGTCATAATTGATAGGGAGCAAAGCCTCTAAAACACAAATTTTCTTTTTGGGTATCTTTTTTTAATGCAAATATAAATCCCAAGTATGACATATTATTACGTCCCAAGTATGGCATTATAGATTCAGTAAAAATGTTAGATTCATGCCGAAGATTTATATTTCGTAGCTGTTGTTCAATATTATGCAAAGCATTCACTGTCTTATCTAAGATCGACAAGTTTATACCAGGGATAAGGATAACTTTTACTGGAGAGTATTCTATAAAATTCGGGAAACTATGTCCATTTACTGTATATATTACCACTATTCCGGCTATATTGTTATCTAAGATCGACAAGTTTATACTAAGGATAAGACTTTTACAGGAGAGTATTCTAGAAAAGTCGGGAAACTACGTCCATTTACTGTATATATTACCACTATTCCGGCTATATTGTATCCTATCCTTTTCTATTTCTGGCTATTTCCCGAACTAACTGATAATGTAAATTGCAGATAAAAACTTAGTTTTATTTTATGGAAGAATGTGTTAAAAGTGTGAAATAACTGATACGTATCGTTCGCTTGTTATTATTAGCTCTTGTAGAGTAATTTTAAGTCGAGGATTAAAAATGATTTAAAATTTCCAAAAAAATTATTCATATGAAACGCGGAGTAGAAAAAAAGAAAAAAAAATCCATATTTGGTTTAGAAAAAAAATTCTATTCAATTCGAATGACGACGGCAGCTCAATGTTGAGCCGCAATCAAATGAAGAGGACGATCTTGGAAGCAACCGCGATGCTTCGATATATTTTTGTGGCATTTTTTGCTTAATTTAATTATGTGTTTTCATTTTATCTAAACGGCTCATGAATCGACCGAATTCAAATTGAAATAAAATGTTTAAATTTCAGAATATTATTCTTTGGATTTTAATCTTAAGAAAATATAAAATTATCATTTGCTCCTTTTTTTTGCTGTTGGTTACTAATTTAAAGACCATAAACCCTACCATTCTTTTTTATCTGATTGCTGAGAATCGATTAAAAAATTGTAATTTTCCCTCCATTTTGTTTAAATTTTCCCAAATTCACTTTTTTTATATTCAAAAGTCTGAAATTAATGCTTTTGAAGATAATGCATGATTAAATATTTTGGAATTTCAGTTGATTATATTAGGAGTATAAATTAATAAGGTCCATTTTTGAGGCCAAAAATGCATTTAATTCAGAAAAAAATAAACGAACAAAGTAGTCAAAGTATGCTCCATCGCTGGTGATTGCTTTTTTCCCCAACTCTCGAGCAATTTTCAAGCACCATCTCGAAGAAATGCCTCGTCTTTGGAGGTGATCTTAGTTAGGAGACAATTTTCGATTTCTGCGAAAGAAGTGAACCTGCGTCCTGCCAAATCGTGTTGCATTCATCGGAACAACCAGTAATCAGAAGGAGCAATATCCGTAGAACACGGTAGGTGCGGGAAAATATCTCGCTTGAGGGTTCCGAAATATTTTTTACGACTTTTCATTTGAAAACGGATTGAACTAAATTATACACCCAATAATATTTTCTATTTATAAACTATTTCAAAAACGTTACATTAAAATCAATAAAAATGTATCTTGTAATAAAATTTTGAAACAAGAATGAATGTCCGAAATATACGTTGCCTAATCACCCCCTCAAGAATTAATTCGATCTTCATTAGCCCCTAAACTATCTAGGACCCTAAACAATATTGGACTATAGGATTGAACTGAAAGATTGAAAAGTTGATTTTCTTTCATTTATTAATTAATATAATTACAATAACCTTACTTATAATAAATTATTTTATTATTTAGCTTACATTAATTTGCTATAAATTTCGGTAGTATATAATCAATAATAAATTATTTATTAATGGAAATTCCTGATTAGATTATTTCAAACTTGTCTTTCATCTGAAATTTTAAATGCAATGCTTCGTGACATGATAAACGTGAAAACACTTGATAACCTTGATTGTAAATTAAATTTCAGTGCAAAAAGTTTTAACATTCTTGCTGTCAGAGCGAACAATGTTTTTGCACTTCCACCTTTGCGCTTGTAACATTTGTTTCTATTTCCCATTTGTTTATATGAGAATCTCTAATGTATTTGCGCATTTTTTGGGCTAATGGAAAACATACGAATTATAATATTTTTTAAGTTTTAACTTTTAAGTATATTTTCTTTACTAATGCTTATAATTTATTATAAATTATTTTTATAAAAGTAGTTATTATTTTAAAATAATATTTAGATAGTTTTATTCTTATCATTTTATTTAATAACTTTATTGCTTCTAACCATTTATTAGCTTTTTTGAACTCCTAATGATAAAACGGGAAATTTTTTTAGTGTAATGAAACTAAAATTCTAAATTATTTATTGAATAGTTAACTTGCAAATTTCAAAAGTTGAATGCGTATATTTAAAAATCATTGTGTAAAACAAAGAAAATAATTGCATTCAAATGAAAAATGTTTGAAACTAATGAATTCTAATCTTGATCTTTTTTCAACATTCTATTCGTTGTTTTTTTTTTAACTTTGTATTTTGCTTCGTACTATTACATCCTTATTTTTAACAAATATTCTTTTTCTGATATCTAATAAAAAATTTCCGTAGAGGGAAAAAACTATTTAATGAATACTTAAATTAGAAGTTTCAGAATCTTGCTTTGAAATTTAAAAAGTTTGTGGTACAGAAAAAAATAAAATGACCGTATTCAAATAAAAAATCTTTTAAAAATTTTTTTCTTGTCTTAAGTTTTTATAACAACACATCTTGTAAAGTATTTAATTATTGGCTTGTAACTTTATACCGGCAGTTCTGCTAAAGAACCATAAAACATTCACGTTAAAATAAAACCTTTTAGTCTGCTGCAACATTTAATTTTCTCGGCATCCTGAGAAAGAAGTACATTAACAAGGAAAAATAAACCTTCAAACATCGACAACACCAACAACACGCCCTTGAACTTTTTTACCATCGAACACAACAGAAACAAGCCAGAAAAACTCACTTTGAGCAAATATTATTCCGTGTCCCAAATCCGTGCTCCGCGCGATGGCGCTGCAGTCGCCACTTCCGTTGTCCGGCCTTGCTTCCCACCCAGCTCGCAACCACTCATTCAACCTCCGGATGATGAGTATGACGCAAGGGGCGCAGCTGCGAGACGACGACAGTGGTGGAACGCTTCTTGAATTGCTAGGGCACTGATGAACCAGCAGCCCGAAGGGGGCGGCTGGACGGTGCCCCCTGACCCCTCAAGGACACTATGTCCCCCCTGGTTCTACTTCGTCACCTACTGTGGATACTTTGCCTGTTCACCCCCAAGTCTGTGAGTGCCCTTCCTTTACACCTCATAGCCGTCTTCCCCCAGGAGGGGGACACCAGGGGCGGAAACGCTTTGGCCCGGGCCCTTCGCAAGGCGGTCAGTGATTCGGACAGTGGGTTGTTCGAGAGAGATGTGACCTTGCTGGCCACCCCTTTTTTCTCCCCCAGAGCATCCCAGCCCCTCCTGGTCAACTTGTGCAATGCCCTGAAGAGACAACAGCCACCGCCGGCCGCCCTGGTCTCCTTCGTGGGACCTCCGCTGTCTTTTTATGTGTCTCTTTTGGGATCCCACATGAAAGTTCCGGTCTTGGGAATGACAAGGAGTTATGAAGATCGTCCGGCAAAGGTAGGAGGAGATTTGTTGTATATGCGCCCTATTATGCTGTGTTTTTTATTGTTGTTGGCTTCGTGAAAAAGTTTCAAAAGTTTGCGCAGAAATGATTCTGATCATTCAAAAGTCAAACAAGATTTCTTACGGTTTTCTGATACTAATGTATATATATACACAGTGCATTCAAATACATATTTCAACACAGTTTAGCTGAAGTATTATATTGTGTACATAATATATGTATAAAAAAATAGAAATCTGAAAAATCATAGTAATTGAAAAAGAAAAATGAGACTGACTCAAATCCTTATCTAAAAGAAATTTTTAGGAATATAAATATATATGTATATAAATTTTCAATGTAAATATTTATTTATAAATTTTCTATAAAGATGTAATATGCCAATTTTATTCAAAAAACAATCATAGTTCTTTTAAAATAAGCTTAAATATTGTAACAAACCACAACTTTAACGGATTTTTTGAGTGTTAATAATATCTGAAAAATCGAATACCGGATAAATTGTAATTTATATATATCAATATTGCACTAAAACTCTGCATTAATATTGTAATATAAAATCTATTACATAATGTTATTCACTATTAAAAACAACATTTAACATATTAAAAATCGAACATAACATATATATTTGTGTTTTATGACATATATTATGTTATGCTCATATTTTAAAAGAAGTTCCCTAAAATTATGAAATACATGACACCAGCTAAATCAAGTTTTACTAATTTCTTAGACAGTATTTAAAAATTTTACGGGTGCAGTATATTATAATAAATTTTTATCGACCTTTCTTGCCTGCCTATGCTTACTTTCCATAATATGACAATTTCTTTATAATTTGCTGCATTTTTGTAAGATATTTTCTATGGTTATTTTTTAATCGTCTTTTAGTGAAATGATCATTGGATATGACAATTATTAGATATTCATTTCTACGCTTATCAAATCAGTGTTAAATCTGTCTATTTATATTTTACCAGATAAGATTTCGTGATTTAATGCGTTATTGATGTAAAAATTAAGTCAAATTAACTTAATAGAAAGTCCTATGTATCAAAAATGTTACATTATTATATTAAGCTATTTATTGCTTCAGGAAAATTCTTGAATTATTGGAGCTATTATGATAATGAATCCTATATAGTATGATCTTTTATTCTTAAATTCCAGACATACAAGACGGTTAAAATAAGTGTAACTAACTTAAAAATACTTCAAAATTCCGTCATTAAATTCCCTAAAATTTTGATTAAAATTAATTGTATAAACATTTTTAACTGTTTAATTCAAATTTTTCTAATTAAGAATTTTCGACTATTATAACACTATTTCATTCATAAAATTTTTAATTATTTAAAATCAATAAAAAAAACCTCGAAAATGTGAATAATACATATAGGAATCATTCCGTATATTACGGTTAAAACTCAATAAATTATATCTTCATACATAACTTCTTCCGATGAAAATCTTTTTAAAAATGTCGACAATATATCCTGTTAAATATTATGTTCACAATTCCATTCAAATAAAAGGGGGACTCGCATAAAATATCAGAAAGTTAAACTATATAAGAAAAGGAAATATAGAGAATCTACAAACTTTTCTTAACTTCTTGATTGGATATAATTCAAAATACGAGTTAATTGCACGAAATAAAAAATTATCACAATTCTTTTCACAGATGGCCTGTAACATTAAAAGAAGGCAGAAACTTGTCACATAATCCCACAATTAATTGCTTCATCCAATTTATAAGAAAAAATATTTTATTTCAATCATTTTGGAAACAATTTGAAACCTCTAATGATTCTTTCCTGTGTCATATAATCAATGGCTTCCTACTATTTGTAGTTCCACAAAAAATTTAATATTTTTTTCTGTCCCAGTCCTAAGTAAATATCTTATAAATCAAACATTGTTTAACTTTCTTCTGTAACTAGAAAATTAAATAATTTAAGATAATTTAGCAGTCTACAGGAATGATTATTTGACTTAGAATTATTAAAATTGACTCGTATATATTTTGGAGAATAGGAATATGTACTTCAGAGCAACTAATTTTAATGAAAAATAGACGAAATTATGGCGATATTTCTCGAGAGTTTCCAAACCCATTACAGCATAGAGACTACATCATCAATAACATTAATTTAAAATTCCAAAAATTATCTTTTTAATGATACTACTTTTTGCCATATTTTTTTTAAACATTTTTTGAAATTTCGATTATTTTGTAACAATATATTTCGTTGCTTAAGTTCAAATAGTTTTCTTTGTTGATAATAATATTTTATCATACCGTATTTCCCATTGTTGACTGCCAGGATAAATGAAGATTTTGACTTATTATTCATGTTGAGAAGGTTTCTATATAAGGCCTGTATTTGATGAAATTGTCCTGTATTTATAATTAACATTTCACTTCAGAATCAAGGAATTAGAATTTTTTAAAGTGTGCCCATTTTTAAATACTGCTGCTTCTTAATATAACATAATTGGACATATAAGTACAAAAATACAAAAATTAGCTAAATGCTTAGCAAAGGGAGAAAAAATGGTGCGATGCTTCTGAAATAGCATGAGTTTAAATGATTATCAAAATTTGAATTTTAAAAACTTTTTCCCACAAAGGCCATTAAGCGCAAAATATTTAATTAAAATTTTTAAGAGCTATTAATCCCAGTGAACCAACTGGAAGCTAAAGATGGCTATAATTATAATTATTCCTAAAGTCTAGCAATTCTTTCAACTTAAAATATATTTTAATGGACCTATCTGAACATCTTCTTTTTATATTCATTCGATAAATTTTACAGGCTTCTCGAAAACTGAAGCACTCTGTTAATTACTTTTGTTTGGTTAAAAAAATATTTAGTTTTCTATTTTATTTTTAGTTTCAAAACAGTTGAGTTTTTGTCTGAGATTTGCATTTAATGATAATTAAAATATGGATTATTTTCCATAATATACATATTATTTGTCAAAAATTTTATTTAATTACAATTAAAAAGATTCTTATCATTTGATAGATATTAATCCAAAAATATTTTTAAAACAATATAAATTGTTAAAGGAATCAATAAAAATTTTGAAATTAGAAATAAGTGAAAACTTTAAGTTTAAAATAATGGATTGAAAATTTCATTCAAAATTTAATCATAGTAATAAGAGAATTATTAAAAATAATATTTGGAAATGTAAATATTATAATTATTGAAATAAATTATAAATAAAGTCGAAGTACAAATATATGTCATTCGTATATAGGATATAAAAACCGTGTATAACAATGCTTATAATTAAAATAAATTTAAAGTAAGACAATTGCTTATAATTTAAAGTAAAATAAGAGTAAATATTAATACCTGAATAGTCGATGTGTAGTACATTTTTTTTTTTGTAATTTTTTACTCAAAAGCACAATTTAATTAAATTTCATTTCATATATTTAACGAGAAACGAAAATTCTGTTATGTGCTATGGTTTAAATATTATCAATTTACTTTTCTCTGATTTTAAAAATAATGTGGCTGAAAATATTTTATTTCAACCACATTGTTTTTACAATATTGAAAGCTATACATCTTGTTAATTTAGTTGCAATTTTTTTATACATTCTTTTACTTAAAATTATATTTTAATTAAATCCTGTTACGTATATTTAAACACAAACGAAGAATTCTGTTATGTGTCACAGTATCAATATTATCAAATTATTTTTTCGGATTTTTAAAAAGGATATGGCTGAAAATATTTTATTTCAACAATTTTGTTTTTATAATATTACAAACTATGTATTTGACAATATTCTCCATAAAATATGATAATTAAAATATTATTTATAATCTCTTATTAATCAACAATATTATAAAGGTTGCTCAGTTTTTTTTAAAATTTCATACATCATTAATAAATAATGATGTTCATACTGCATTGTTCAAATTTAAAATTGAATTATTTGTATTAATTATACTACATTCAATAACATATAATCACTTTTGGTACTGTTTAAATCTGTTTAAAATGCGATTGCATGCCATAATTTTTTTCATTATTGATCTTGAAAACAGGGTAGACTTAAAACAAACTTTTAAAATGAAACTTCATGCAATTGTGCTATGGTATAAATATTATCAATTTACTTTTCTCGGATTTTAAAAATAATGTGGCTGAAAATATTTTATTTCAACCACATTGTTTTTACAATATTAAAAGTTATACATCTTGTTAATTTAGTTGCAATTTTGTTACACATTCTTTCTTTTACTTACTTTTCTTTTGGGGAATAGAATTTCTGCCTCATGTAAATATAATTGTTCTTATCTGCTCTTTTAAACGTGCACGCCTTTTCATCACATATGAAATGATACATTTGGATAAGGGATGAAGTAAAGATACCTGCGAGAGGGTTAAAAACAGACTTAATTATAATGGAAGAATCTTTAAACATGCATATTTCTTAATCGAAGATCTTAAAAAAGTTCTAATACATATATTGAAAGTTTGTAATTTTGTAAACGTTAGATGTTAAATGCGTTTTATGTCATGCATTTATAAAATAAACTCAATTAATATGTTAAAAAATATTTTATATATGTTAGTTAACAAGACTAAAATTAAAAAAACCATTGACTTCCGATATTTCAAATGATATGATCATCAATTTTTTTTATAGTTTAAAATAAAAAGTTTAAGTGTATATGTTGATAAATTTTTCACTTTGTTTATAACAAAGAAACGCTAACTAAATAACTTATAAATTTTTTTATTTATTAAAAAGTTGTCTCACCTAATACCGCAACATTTTTTTTATTCAAAAGTGAATATTTGCTTTAGAATTAATATTTGGGATAAAAATTACTGAAAAACACAGGTTAATGCAATTTAAAAAAAAAAAACATTAAATAATATTTTCAACTACGCAAGTTTATTAATCGTAATAACTAGTAATAATCAACTAGTATTAATCGTAATA
>JAPMOR010066408.1:100297-123086 GCA_026543865.1 Argiope aurantia
ATCAACTAGTATTAATCGTAATAACTAGTAATAATCAACTAGTATTACTTGTAATAACTAGTAATAATCAACTAGTTTATTACTTGTAATAACTAGTAATAATCAACTAGTTTATTACTTGTATTAACTAGTAATAATCAACTAGTTTATTACTTGTAATAATATTAATTTTCAACTATATAATATTTTAATGATGTTTGCAAGTTTTACCTGAGAAAATAATTGAAAACTTACATTTACTCTTGAAGTAACAAAAAAAAGTGTTCCTATATACTGCCGCTCTACAGGACAAGCCATTTTCGGCTAGAGCTATTAAATTTTTAGAGATACAATTCGGAATGATGTTCTTGATGTTCTTTGAATTTTATTAAATTTATAATTAATTAGAAAATGCTCGTTCATTTAAGCCGATTTCCATTGATAACTTTAAAAAATATTTTAGCATAAACATGACGAAAGATTTGATAATCTTATATATAAAAATATTGACTTTTCGATGATACCAATTTAATTTTGCAATTTTATCCTCCAATTTGACAAATTTTCGTAAAACTTTTTAAGCAATATTTCCTGTTATCCATTTTATTGTTATTATATTTAAGTCAAGTTCATTGTTTTTATAATTTCTTTGATAATGCGACTGTCTTCTAACGAAGAATATGCGCATATGATTCGTAAATGCGCATATTATTCAAAATCATCATAAATTTTTGCTTTTTATTATTTTGAACAATATACTTTTGCACAATCTATTTACAAAAGCCCTCTATAATGTTAAATAATATGAATTGTTGGTTTTCTTTAATTTTCTTACTGGCACATTTCAACATAAACTAGCATGTTCTTATTGTGTTAATGCTATACAACTAAAATGCACTATATCATTTTAATGTTGGAATCAGTTGCTGATTATATGAAAATGTGAAAGTGAAACAACCGAATTAGATAACATGTATTTAGATATTAGGCGATCCGACGAATTAAGTTTTCATGCAAATATGATTTCCCAGTACTGGGAAGGTTCATGAACCAATAAATTGAACCGGTGCAAGATTACTGTTGTTGTGACTTATGACACTTTTCATGCCTGCCGACAGTTATCTGTCAGTGATTTAACCCTTGTGAGCGTTTCTTTTTTTTTCAGTAGCGCCAACTAGGGCCAAGAGTACGACTTGGCTACTTCATGAGTCACATTCGCTTGCACACCCCCTTTTTACGAGGGGAGGGGGCACATTCACATATCTGACAGATAGAATACAGAAGAACAACAATGCCCGAATCGGGATTCGACCCCGGGAAGCCCAAATCGCGGGGAAGACGCTCTACCCCTACGCCATGACGCTGGCGGAGAAATTGTAAAAGGATAAATTTAATTAGTGAAACATTTAGGCATGTCGCATAAAATATTAGCACCAAGAAATTCGTAGATGATCTAATGCTTCAAAATGGCATCCAAAATTTATATAGCTTCAAAAAATAGGAATATTTATAATATGGTTGCCACTCATTTCAAAAGTAAATTTGAATGCTTCTTTTTATGAAAATATAAAAACACTTTGTTACTTGGCGATGTTTCAACCTAAAATGTCCTCATTACTTTATTACATTCAATCGAATACTAATATTTTCTGCTGCAAGAGTAACCAAAAATTTTGCCTTTGTAAAATTATGTGATGTTTAATAAAAAAAATATTTTTGCGATCGTTGAATTATCATTAACTGATTAATTGCATTATGCAAAGTCTGATTAATTTGAATATTTTAATGATCAGTTTGTAATAAAATATTCTAAATGTTTTTACTTTAATACGTTGGGTTTAAAACCTTCATTAAGTAGATGCTATCTATTTTAAGCACTAAAACTGCCGTATATCTTTTTCAAAGAAACGCTTTGTGGCTTAGATAAGAGATAAGATAAATACTGAGCCTAATGACGTGTTCCGCCGAAAAAAACACATTTGAGATGCTAATTGATTCCAAGATAATTAATTTTAAGGAACATTATTTCATTAGCCATATTATTTTTGACAGCCAGCTAATAATTTTAAAAGAAAGTGAAGAAAAAAACAATTTGTTTTTAAATATGTGATAAAGTATTGCTAATGATTACAAATTATCATATATTTTATAGATGCATCAAATTTTAATGTTGAAAACAGATTATGTTTCATCGCCCTTATTTATAAACAATGGGCCAGAACATCACTGCACGATGCAAACCATGATGTAATATATGAAGTAAGTCCAAAATTTGATGGCCTTACAAGTTTTATCATAATTACATTATTAGATTTAGACGTTTAACACTTAAATGAAATTTTTTTAAAATTAAATTAAAAATGATATTTGACTTTTATGTTTATTTTCTCATATACGTAGTATGGATAAAGTATAGTAATCGTCAAAAAATGAAAACTTCAGATTTTGACTCGAGTTCAAAAAATATATTTTTGGAAAATGTCCGTCTGTGACAAAGATAACTCAAACACGCTTTGAATTGGAGAGTTGAAAATTGGAATACGGTTCGTTACACCAAATTTGCTGATTTCTATTAGATTTTGAGTTAAATCCAACAATGGGATGACCATCAATCAGTCTGTATTTTCAGGAACATGTAAGAGCGATAACTCAAAAAAAGCAATGACTTAAATATATCCAATTTGGTATGTTATTTTAAGACAAAAAGTGCAGTTTTGTATCAAATCTTTGCTTCAATCGATTGGGAAAAACCTGTCTAAATCACAAATTCAATTTTCGGAAAATATTAACCGTATATTAGAGATTAATCGCCAAAAATATCAAGGATGACATGATAGTTCCCATAAAAGCTAAATTCTTCAAGCCAAAATTAATATTTTGTAATTATTGTACGTCAATGCCATGCAAGATATTATCTGGCATAACAAATTTATTAGAGAGTATGTGAGAAAGTTTTGGGAAGACCACACACGCTAGTTTGAATAAAGCATAGAAAAAATGTATTAAAAATCCTATTTAATTTAAATGTGGTTTAGGTTAAGGGAACAATTTGTTGCTTTCAGTCCTCAACTTTAGAACAACACTAAATAAGAATTTGGGAGAAATGTCATTATTTCCTTTGCGTTTTTGTTTTATGTTTTAGTGACTTAAAGTTTTATTTATGCTTTTCCGTAGGGCTAAATTTTTTTTTATGTCGTAGATGAAGCAGTCTTGAACCACGTATAATAATAGCAAGAAAAACCCTCAAAACCGGATGTGACGTTTTTCGTAATATGTCATGCTAAAAAAGTTAGATAACTTGGATTTCCAAGAATCAATTTACTATTGCCAACATTATAAAGAAAAACTTGTCCTTCATAGATTAGTTTTAATGTTGTCTTACTTGTTTTTACAAAGAGAGGTGCAGATGATTGATTTTTCGTTTATATGTTTTTTATTTTGATTTTTTAAACGAAAAAGCAAATCGCTAATCAAACAGTTGCTGATTGTGAAAGAAACGACAATAATGCAATTTGGTTTCCAAACTTATTCCAAGAATCCGGAAGTTAGTTGGATTTTTTCTTTGGAGGTTACTTTGGAAAAAATAGAAAGATTCGACTGACTTTTTTTTCAGTTAACAATCAATTACAATACCCCTACAGGCTGGTGTATATTCAGAAAAACACCTTATGAAATCTTGAATCAAAAAGCTAATCTTAGAGCAAAACTATGACTTCTTTCTTTGGCTTACTGTGGCAATTATGGTGGTTTAGCTGGTGAAGCCCACATTCTTCTCTACAGTTGGAAACAAGTAGCTAGTTTTATTTCCGGTATTGTTGTTCTCTGTATGTTCTTTTTGTTCCCTTTGGATTTGAATTAAGTTGAACAGATGACCACAATAGACATTCGGATAGTCATTCCTAAAACTTCTTACTAAAGCCTCAAATGGACCTTTCCAAACAGAATTGAGAGAGTTAAATTACATGCTAGGTAGCCGCTTCGAAAAATCGTATTGTATTTAAAAAACGATACAGCGCAAATAATGCAAGTTATTTTTCTTAACCTTGCTATTTGACTTCAACACTCATTCTTCAACTCTGGCATTGACGACCTTTCAGCATTTTTGTCAATGAAATGAAATTTCACTGTAATTCCGTATAAAGGTACTTCGCATTACTTTTCTAGCAGTAAACTGTGCCTAGAAATTTCCAAATAAATACTTTTTATTAGCATTGATTCTCTAAATTCATATAAATTTATCTTTAAACACTTTACTACTGTTCAATTGACTTTATTAATGCTAAAACGTCCAAAACGCTCATTCAATGAAGTTATGTCTGTCGTTCAGAATGCTTGCATATTCCTGAGGTATTTCTCCCCTTTCGTTAAGTGTGATTTCTTTGTTTGTTAGCCCTGGCACTTGCTTTTTTCGTTAGAGACGCTTGCCAAGATGGATTTGGGGACAAGGTGTCCAAAGAATGTCCGAACATTCATTTGTTTAATAGCCCTCAATTACACGAGGTCTGCTATTATATATGAACCATTTAAGTTCTGTTATTGAGATTTTTGAGGCAGGGAATTTCCTTTAAATTTGAAACAAAAATTCTTACGTTATGGCATTTTAAGATACCTGAATTTAAGTGATCTAAAGAATGCGATTAAAAAATGTTTTTGAGGCTATAATCTTATATTAATAAAAGATGGCAGCTTTTACCCTTCATTTCCCTTAAAATTTCAAATATTATATTTTAAGATATTTCTGTTTGCATGTCATTCTTTTTCATTTCAGTGGTGTTTTAAGCAATCTGTTTATAATTTAGCTAGCTTTACGCTACAAATAAATATATTTAATATTTTCATTGGATATTGTAGCATTTCTCATTTAAATTGGGGGTAGTGGTCTCCCCAAAGCTTTTTCACATATTCTCTAACAAAGGTATTATCCCAAAAATCTCCTTGTATGGCACTGGTGTACAATAGTTATGAAATATGAACCTTTGGTGTGAATTTAGCCTTTTTACTTAATCATCCTTGTCGAGTTATTTGGCGATTAATTTCTGGCATGAGTATAATAGTATCCGAACTCTAATTTGTTTTAGACGCGATTGAAACAAAAATTCGACACCAAATTTCTATATATTTAAGTCATTGCTCTTTTGAGTTATTGCATTTACATGTTTCTGGAAGTACAGACCGACAGACGGTCAATCCCTTGTTGGATTTGACACAAACTTTAAAGATGTCTAGACTATAGATGTTAATTCTGTGTATCAATTTTTTTCAACAGCTTTATTCGTTTTGCAGTTATGTTAAATTATATTCGAACAGCCGGACAGACAGACTTCCTCCGAGAGGATTTTGCTGATACTTTGATAGAAATCTAAAAATTTGGTATAAATATCGTATACCAAATTTCATCCGTTTTTAGTTATTTTTGTCACAGACAGACAATCATTTTCGAAAAAATGTGTTTTTCTTACTCAGGGAGGTCTAAACTGTGGAAATTCGTTAAAACCTCGAGTTCGAATTTTTTTTTGACGATTACTATAGTTCTTTATTACTACGCATACGAGAAAAGAGTAACTATAAAAAAAAACTTTCATTCAACTTGACTGATGCTTATAGTAATTTAAAAAAACGCACCACAGATGTTGCTTATTTCTTTATCTTTTTATATTGTAACAAAAAAAATGTAATTGTTTTGAGGAGAAATATTTTTAATGACTGATTTCTGCGAAAATTTAATATTTGTTTGGAATTTTGAGGGCCGGCATATCAAAACATTTAGATAACTGCCTTATTGATTAATTATGTTTGTACGCATAAAAAGTCGAAATTATTTATACTTATTAAGTTATTTTATTTCTCTGCGTATAATTCTTCAATATATTTATTTCAAATTTTTTAACAATTACATTATTTTCTCTATACTTTACTTCGAATTTTAATTGAAAGGTTTATAAGAATTTTTTGAATTTGCATTCACTTTTTCTTAAATTCTCATGCCAAAATTAGTAATGTGCCTTTTCAAAAACAATTCACTAACCGTTTTATAAACTGGCAGGTATCAGACCGAATCACTGCCAGATTAATTAGGTTTATTTAAAAAAGTATTTTGTGACAAAACGAATATTTAATGCACGAAATATTGAAAACTATACAAAATTAAACATAAGGTTATACAATTTATAATAAATACTTCAATATTTCATTCAAAATAGGATGGGCAACCTATAACTTATGTCACGTCAAAATCATTGACATCACTCGCTATCAGATACTCGTTCTAAAATAAGCCTGATAAGCAAAATGCTGCATCATACAAAAATCACTATGATGAAATTATTCGATTGTAATAATCAGACCTAAAGTATGTTTAAAAAAGGATGATTTTGATGATTTGACAAATGATAACGAAAATGATCAATTTTGTTGCTTCGAAAGCGATAAATCGCCAATTTTCTGCCCGTACATTTTGTTGATTCAAAATCCTCAAACCCAAACAATATCAGGTTCTCACATGATGATAATAATCCATGCGTGACTAAATCATATTAAATAGATAATAAAAAAAAATATTGATTGCTATTTTCAATATCTTTTTATCAAATGTGGTTTAAAATAATTAATTAGGTTTGGTTGTTACACGGGAATTATATTTGCTGTACTGTTAATTGCACTCATTTCATTAATTTTATTAATATTCTTTTTTTCGTAACCATGCATAGAAGACCTTCTATCTCATTCTCAGCTTGTTTACTTATTTCTGTTAACTATTCACTAGATGCTATTCTTTTCCTATAGTTCCCGTCAAATTAAATATAGTATAGAAAAAAATTCATAAACTAATTGAAATTAAGTTTCCGAACGTTAATTGAAAACTTTTAGCTTAGAGAACACTTTCTGACTTACGAAAAATGTTAGCTAACTATTTGGCCGAATATCATTTATTTTTAACTATCATAATGAGGATATTAATATTAGTACTTTCCAAAGTCTATAAATAGTTTGATAAAATATATTTTAAAAACATTTTCAGACTTTAATAGAAGGTTATCTTAAATTCTTTATATTATTCGTTACTTTATTACCGTATTTTTAAAAATTGATATATTAACAAAGTTCCATCAAAGTATTGAAATATTTAGGAGTTAATATGAGAGTAGATTTAGTTATCTCTTTATATGCTATTTTCCTTTATGAAAGTAGCCCTCTGGGGTTATCTTTGAATATTTTTGTAGATTGTGCAGCTCTTTCTTTTTAAATAGATGCCATAAAGATATGTCTGCGCGGTGTTGGTGTGTTTTCGTCTTCGTTGCGGCCGCTTCAGAAGTATTCCGTAAATTTTTATTATATTCTTCTTCGAACTGCCTTTGGCGACCAGCTGTTCCACTGGGATTAATACTCCCAAAAATTTTCAGTTAAATATTTTATGTAATTTGGTCTCTTAATAGCTCCTTTCTCAAAATATTTTTAAGCTTCAAATTTTGATATTCATATAATTTATACTATTATAGAACTTTTACGTCATTCTGTTGATTGTACTATGTATCTCTATAATTTTCTGCCGGTTTCTGGAGAATTTAAACTTTAATTTAAAACGGAAGTGACTAAACTTACAGTAATGCAAACACTTAATACTTCACTTAAACCAACATATTTTTAAAATATCAGTCAGTTAGTAAAACGATTCAGGATTGAAGTCTTATGCTTATTATATAATATCTTTTATAATTTATGCAATATATTTCAGAACATATTTCAATAAATAGTATTTTGATATGAAATAAAATTAATTTTGCTACAATAAGAAAACAATTTTCAACTTCTAAGTACTAGATCATTACAAATTTAATTATAAAAAGAATGTTTAGACATTTTTAGAATGATTTCGAGGCTATTTATTCAAAGTTTAAGATGCACAAATTATTTTTTTAGAATTCGGTTTCATATTTTTTGTTTTTTGGACTGTAAGTCTGTATCGTGGTTTCCATTATAGGTTTTACCAAAAAGTTTTCATGTGTTTACTACTTTCTCCTATTTCTTCTACTCAAAAGATACACTGGTGTTTAAAACTAAAGCAACAGGTGTGTTTTTTGCCATAACTTCACGAGAAATCATCTGAGAGACATGAAATTCAGAAATGAGATGCAGCAATTTGTTCTGAAAGAATGACGAAAGCATAGTTGCGCAGAAATGAATACAATGCATACAGTATGGAATCAAACGAAAAAAAGGCTTTATTGAACTCATAGTATCGTTACACATGATTGTCTGTCCAAGAGGAAGAGCAGCAAGCAGATGTTCCTTAGTATGGGATATGTCCTCCCCTTACTGCAATGGTTGCTTCGTACCGTTTCCCCATACTCAGCACCAGATTGTCCAACAGTTCTTGAGGTAAGAGTGCCCATTCCTCAATCAGCCTCTGTTCAAGTTGTCGGGTGTTCCCAGGAGGATGTAATCGTGCCGCAAGGCGTCTCTCCAAAGCGACGACACTTTTGTTGATGCCGAACTCTTCAGCTACACTGGTCCACTACGTCCCTCCTCCAGCTTTCCGATCATTCTTCCACGTGTGAAATCGTCCAGGTGATTTCTGCTAGCCATATTTCACGAATTAACTCACGTGCACTTGCAGCGAATGTCTTTAATTGCGTCTCCGTCCTTTTTATTGTAGTGTTGAGCTGCGCGCGTCTTCCACACTTGTTTTGCGTACGCTGACGTCGCCTGTGACGTTTTGTTCCTGATATTTGCATACGCATGACCTTTCTCTTGAATTACGTGTTCATTGTACTGATCGCAAGAACTCCTTTTCTACAATTTCATGGCTATCTGCTTAAAATTTGCATTGTTGCTTAAGTTTTGCACACCAGTGTATATATGCAATAGTTATATCAATAATTTTTGCAGGAATGCAGTGGTATTTCTTTGACCTATGATTGTACCTTTGTTACGATGAGGTTTAATTCTTTAAACGCCATTTCATTAAAGAAATGCCTTCAATAAATAAGGGGTACTAAACTTTTTTCTGAATACTCAGTTTTTTTCACAGGTTGGTTTTACAGGCTTTTACGCACTGTTCTGCTTCAGAAACACGTGCCTTGGCAAAAGCTAAAAAACATTTTTTAGCTTTTTGAAGTAGTAATATCATGGCTGATTATTTTATTGTTACTACCGGGTATTTAAAATTTTTGCAAAATAAAGATTCGATGGATTTTTTCTCGTTAACTGCGACTTTACTTTAGAAAAAAATTGAAATAGTATTATTTTATTTCAAGTATTCATTATTGTACTTCAAATATTGGAATCTTCTTTCCATATAGGAGAAATGATTGATAATTTTCATTCTGATTAATAATTTTGTTTATTTTTCATCTTTTCAAATGATTTTACAGTGATTAAATAAGGGATATGTTTCTCCGAAAGTGCAAAACATATAATTTAATCCACAGCTTCTTCACATGCAATTCTTAAAAAGAAGAATAAATTCAAAAGTAGCAGACGATATTTCTCACTTTAAATAATAAGCTGTCACCAAAAATTTATATTCCCAAATATTTGCTTTTCTGATCATTTTTTATAGAAACCTTCTAAAAATGTATAAATACCTTTGGTATTACAAGATATATATAATATATGTGTATATCATTTTTGTCTTAAATAATACAGAATTATTAAATTCATAATAAAGATATTTTAAAAGCTAACATTTCACTTTATTTATTTTTCTCTTCTCTAATCATAAATAGGGTTAATCTTATCTTTTGATTTAAGCTTTTTTCGATGTAATGACAATATTCTTATGAAAAGCAATTTTTTTCATGCGTGCATAACGTGCTCCTGAAAGTCAATTTTTATTTTATATGAAATATGTTGCTGGAAAATATGCTTTTTTATTAAAATAAATTTAATTTTTATTAAAATAATTTTTTTCGAAAATCGCTCTGAAGTACACATTTTCTCCCTACAAAGTTTATAGTAAGTGTGAAGTTTGAAGGCTCTAAATTGAACTGTTTGATTTGTATGATTATGCACATTATTATAAGGGGAGTCGTTGGCTTATTATATAACTAGCCGTCTTTGGCGACCAGCCGGTTCGCCAGTATTACCGCTCGCTACAATTTTCTATTAAATATTTTAAGTAACTTGTATCTTAATAGCTTCTCAAAAAATAC
Source organism: Argiope aurantia (assembly GCA_026543865.1). NCBI lineage: Eukaryota > Metazoa > Arthropoda > Arachnida > Araneae > Araneidae > Argiope > Argiope aurantia. The sequence goes on from JAPMOR010066408.1 coordinate 110,428, forward strand.
ATTTTTAATCTTCAAATTTTGATAGTCATACCAAACTCATACTGTTTTTTAGATCGTTTCGTTCAATTTACTATATAGATTTTGCTAATTTGTTGTCATTTCCGGTAAAACTTCAACTTTATATAAAAGTGGAAATGATGAAATTGCCAATAATATAAAGATATTTTTTAATAAAACCAAGCGTTTTATTTTATTTATCATCTTTATTGTTATTTATTTATTATTATTATTATTATTGAATATGAGTATTGCAAACAGAATCGCTCGGTATTTAAGTCTTATGTGAACCACAAAATATTTTTCATAATTTATGTAATATCTCAAACAATAATTCATCAAAAATTTCTCAGATTCAGCATAAAATTAAGTTTTTAGTTTTGCTTTCAAAAGGATTGAAATGAAATCAATAATAATATTTTGTTCCGGCCTATAAATATATTTCAAAAATTATGAAGTCAAAATTTAATGCAGTAAGGTATCATATTCTCAGAAATATTCTAGACACACCAAATTTTAAATAAATGAATGAATGTTTCTATTTTCCACGATCAACTAAAACTGATTTATAAAGTTTCGAATGTTAAAAATTTAGAAAAACTCAACATTTTCATAATCTTAGGCCATTTAATCCTGAGAAACCTGCGCGCTGAATGGCGTATTTTCTTTGAAACGATCGATGGGAAATCTAAAATTTTCCTTTTTTTATTGAATAGTGATATTCAAATTTTCATAAATCAGTCAGTTTAAGTGATTGATTTAGTTGATTGGAAATTAACTCTTTTTATTTAAAATATTAGTGTTTCAAGAACATTTTGTTATTCGTAATTTCCACAGCAGAAGCTTTATGTAAAATCAAAAATTCTTTATTTATTAGAGCATTTATTGAATCAAGTTACATAAAATATAATCATTTTCCATTTAGACCATTTTAGCAAATCTGTGTCTTTTACTAAATATTTACAAATTAGTTGTATCGCCCTGATTTGAATGGATATCCTGTTCATATTAAACAAAACTTGCCTTAAAATAAAACTGATTTATTGGATTAATAATATAGAGAGTGTAAAAGATCATAAAATAAATTTTCTTGAATTTATTTTTTAGAAAAAATAATATTTCATATTTGTTTCATTTCCTACAGACACGTGCTGAAAATTATATTTTTGCAGATTTCATTTCCAAAAAGATTTCATTTATTTTTAATTGGAGCTTTAATCAATGTGATGGCAACACTTTGAAAAAAGCTAATTTTTTCCCATGAATGCGAAACGTGCTCGTGCAGCTTAAATTTTATTTTTATTTTGTACGAAAACAATTGTTGAAAAATATAGTTAAAATATTTATTTAAAAATTAATTAAAAATAAAAACTTAATTTTAAGGTTAAAACAGTGGTATAATTTCAAAGATGAATTTTTGATCTTCAACTTGATGTAAAAATATTTTGTGTGTGGTAATATTTTCGAATGTTCTGGCCGAAACATGCCAAAATTTCGTTTTATTTTTAAATAAATAAAATTCTAATTAAAAAGTTGAAAAAATATACCCGAGGTGCACATTCCCGGCCTCCAAGGTATACACGTGCCAAATTTGGTAGCTGTAGGTTGAATGGTCTGGCTTGTAGAGCGCCAACACACACACACACATTGATCTTTATTGTAAGTATATATTATATAATGTTTTAATTATTCACATTTAACAACAATAATTAATTAATAATTTTTAATTATTTCAATTAAAACTTCTTTTTAATGTTTCTTTTTGGCGTGTTTTTGTTTCCCATCTAAATTTCGATTTTGAACTACATGAATTCTGGATACTTTCTGATGATCCCCTGCCTTTCTGCTTGCAGTGTATCACTCCTTGGTCACTGGTTTAAAAAGGAAATAGTTATAATTGCAAAAAATAAAACCCTATCCTATCCTTGAAAATAAATAAATAAATATATGTTTGCTACCTAGCTCATCACCGGAATTTTTTTTTAACAAAAGCTCATTATATTTTGGTCCCCTTTCATTTCATTATTTATTAGACCCTTTTAGCGACCAGATGTTTCATCGTATTTCAGTGATTCTTATAGTTTTCAATTAAATATTTTATGTAGCTTGGACTTAGTAGCTTGTTCTTCAATATATATATATATATATATATATATATATATATATATAATATAACTCGAATTTCGATAGATTTGTACAATGTATTTTTTTAAACTTAACATTTTTAGAACCTACTTTTAAGAAACGATTTAATTCGTCATACTGCTGTTTATTTATTTTGTTATCTCACCTAAAATTTACATTTTTATATGGAACGAAATTGATTAAATTTCAAATAAAATAATACTTTCTTGTAAAAATTATTTAAAAACCGGTACAAATTAAAATATTTTCATAATTACTTGCTCTGAAAGCTAGCTTTAATTGTGTGCAATAAAATTTCAAAACGTTTATTAAACACACACTTTAATCAAAAATCTACTTTTTATTGAATAATAAAATTTATAGTTGAAAAATAAAATTTATAGTTTATAGTTATTATTTTTATAGTTTCATCATTAACAACGGAAGAAAAATCTAATATGAATTAATTGTAGCATAAATGAAAATGTTTTGAGTTTCTTTACAATAGTGAAACACAATATTATGAAATAAGCTAAATTTTTTATTTAAAAAAATAATTATAAACAGGGAAGAAAATTTATACAGGAATTAAATTAGTACCATTAAAAAGATATATTTTTTAAATTTAGGATAGTTTAAGACTCCTTTTTATGCTGTCATATTGTCAGCAGGTATGGCTGAAAAGCATCAAACGTTTTCTTCTTACTTTCTTTAATTTTTACCTTGTATACATAGTATAGAAGAAGTGTCGTAATCATCAACAAATTCGAAATCTAGAATTCGCCGAATCTCCACGATTTATACCACCCTGAGTTCAGAAAACACATTTTTGGAAAAGGTTCGTCTATCTATATGTCTGTGAGAAAGATGACTGAAAAGTGCTTTGAGCTAAATGGATGAAATTTGGCACATGGTCTTTATACAAAATCTGTAGATTTCTATCAATTTTTGAAGAAAATCCGTTCTGAACAATTCAGTCTGTCTGGCTGTTTAAATATAATTTTATAGGATAACTATAAAACGAACAGAACTATACTGACTAGATTCGGTACATAGATTTAACGCCTACAATGTAGACACCAATCGTATTTTGAGGCAAATTTAATAAAAGATTGTGTATCGGTCTGTACTTTCAGAACATGTAAACGCGATAATTTAAAAACGCAATGATTTAAATGTATCAAATTTGGTTTGAGATTTTATGACTACAAGTATAGTTTTGTGTCAAATATTTATTTCAATCCATTGGGTAAAAAGTGTCTAAAACACAAATTATATATTTGTATCCTATTAACCACATGCTAAGTATTCATGGCAGAAACACTCGCCAAAGATCACATGATGAATTCAGTAAAAATGCTAAATTTACGCCTAAAATTTACATCTTAACTATTGCCATAATTCATTGTTCTACTTGAACGATGCCGTGCTGGCGTTCTGTTGGTTCTAATTAGAGAGCATGCGAGAATCTATTTGGGAGACCACTTTCACTGATTGATTAATAAAATCCTAAGTAAAATTTCAAATAAATAAAAAAACTGATGTGTAAATTTTCAGCCTCAAAATTATATTGTGTCACATCTAATAGTCATATTATAACAATTAGTCCTCTAGAGTACTAATACACACATGGAGAATATCTTTTATATACAATAAAGAAATATTTGCTTTATTTTTAGAAGAAGCTATTATTTTTTTTATTATATTTTCTTAAATTGTTTTCAACAAACCATTCACGGTATCACTAAAATTTAAATCGTTTATGAAATAATCAAATTTATTTTACATAATTTTAAAAAAATGTGCAATAATTAGACAACACTCGTTTTATAGCATGCCATCATTCATTTACTGGGAAGAAAATGCTTTCGAGTTATTCTTTCTGCGAAATACGCCATTTTAAACATATCTCCATTTCTAATTTTAAAAAATAAGCGATAATTAATAATAGAAATCATATGATTGAGGTCATATTCAAAAACAGAAAATAATACTTTTTATTAACCTTTAACTACAAATAAAACATATCATTGCCATTCCAAGGCGATGAATTCCGGCATAAAATAACACCTTAAAACCAGGTTTATTGAAGCAATCATACCTCCAAAAGCAAAAGTCCGATTTTGATTTGTAGCGCTTATGAAACAATTCCAAATAACACAAAATCTGTATTGCTTCACTTTTATGTTCCTGGGCATAAGTGAATGTATTTCCAATAGCCATTTACTTTTCGATTCCATTTCGGTACAATCTTTATTGCTGTTTGGAGATGCCGCAGCTTACAACTCTTTCCATGTTTTTACCGTTGCTGCTACATTCGACTATTTGACCTTCCCTTCTCTGAAATGCCTTTTGTTTTTCCGATTGTGATTTTGGTAGATCTTTTTGTATCCCCCCCCCTTCCTTTAGCTACAAGATGTTTCTTGGTTTCATTCGAAAAAGGCAGTTTATTTATACATTCTTTTTCTTGCTTGTTCTTTTGGTGAGAAAGAAAATTTGGAATGGTATTGCTGCAAGTGTACTGTTATGAAAAGTTCACACGTTTTTATTGAATGTTCTTATTTTACTTTGCCTTTCATGTTCGTTAACATGGAATTTTACAATCAATTTTTCACTCTCCTTTTCACTTGTCAAGGCAGCGGTTCTCAATTTATAGGCAACGAAATAACTTTTTCATATTTGGTTTAGACACCGCTTCTAGAAAATTAAAGACGAAAACCAAGGTACCAGAAACATTTTTGAAAAAAAACTACAAAAAAAAAAAAATTGAAAGTACCATCAGATGAAGACCGGTTGACCAACTTTATCTATCCTGAGACGAGACTTTAAAATCGTTTCTTAGAACAATATTATTAACCCCATTCTGGATAAATGTTGTCGGACAGTACCTAGAAATAAATGATAACACTTACCAGAAACTTTTGATGGGGTTATCGACCTATTATGTGTTTAGTCGAACGTTCTCAGTTTTATCTCTTTTTTATAAATCGACTTAAACTTAGTGTAGAAAGTAAACTGAAAAACTGCCACATTTTATTCCAAATATTGACTCTCTAGCGGACGCAAATAATGTTAAAAATACCATTTTATATTTTAAATCCTAATCGCATGTTTTGGAATTTTCATATATTATATAATCTCGATAAAGTTTAACAGTAAGTAACATAGGTAATAAGCATAAAGTTTTTTTCCCTTTATAAATCATATCTTTTATCTACTTTTATAGTAAGTTCATAGTTTTAAAACTATCTTTTTTTTACTCGCTTGAATTACGGCTTCAATTTAATATGAGTTTTTTGGGGTCTTACTTTCCCACGATGAAATTCACGAACTGAAACCAAAAACACTACAACTGCAAAATTTGCAAAATTCCATTCTAAAGATATACAAGTTCAAAATACTTCCCCACAGTCTCTTCTTCCTGTTTTCTTCTTTTCTATTTGGACTACATCTTCTGCTGGTTATGGGTCCGATAAAAGAATTTGAATAATGGATAAAAATGGAACATTTTTCAGAATATGGCAAGGAATAAAATATATTTTGTTCAATTTCTCCACGTCTGCATCTTCTCAAATCAGAAAAAATGTTTATGTATATATATAATATGCATGTGGTACATATACAAACTTGATTTTGGGCGGTAGATAGGGATTGCTTAAAAGAAATCGCACAAAGTAAATATTCTAAAATTTCATAAATGATTTTAACAAATAATTTTTTTACAGCAAATGACAGAAAAAAAACTTTTTATATGGTGAAGGGGGACAGCATAAAGAAAGTATAAAATCTGGGGAAAAATAACAAAATAACGAGAAAATGCTTTCCAAGAAAAAATAATTAAATTACGCATAAAAACATTTAAAAAAATTTTTTTTTATTATTTTAAACATTGAGAAGATGTCAAAATGCACGTAATTTTATACTACTACTCGTAATCCAAAATGTGTATCTTTTAGTGATGAACTGGTTAAAAATCACTTTTATCACTTGAAGACATTAGAATTGATTTATTTTATTTTTTAAATATATTAGTGATATGATTATTAGTGATATGTGCATACATTATATTCTATACATTTTGTATTAGTGTACATATGTGCGCTGATAGAAAACATTACAGCAGCATAATAATGTCTACATCATTAGAATTTATATATACCTCATAAATAAATGGCGCAAAAATAGAATAACGTAAGAAAGGTCCCAACAAATAATTGACTCTTAAGTAAGTTCATAGTTTTAAAACTATCTTTTTTTTTACTCGCTTGACTCTAATAATTGACCCTTAAAATACTTCTTACGCACATCCAAAACGATTGGTAGCTTCTGTGCTAGAATGCTATAGGAATTAAATGGATATTTTATATTCTCGATGAAAATAAACTGCTTTATATTTTTAAAGCTTAATAATCAATTAATGATTAACTAAATTAAATTTTGATTCCATATCAGTTATCGGCTTTAATGTCGGAAGCCAAGATTAATTATGATTCTGAAATTTTACGCACATGCGCTTTTGTGATGCATATGCAATCTAAGGTATTAATATTTTCAGATCATTATTGATATTTAAATTTGGATTTTGTTTGAAAGGAGTAATGTAGAAATAAATTTAAACATATAACAAGGTTGTTTGTTTTTTTAATTTAAGAAAGTAATTTAATATTTGCTGATGGAAAAAAATTAATTTGTGGTTGAAGTTTTGAATTGAATTTGAAGTTTTCAATGTTAGTTTTTCGAGGAAGAAGTGAATTTTCCACATATGGTGCATATAAATACCAATATTATAAAGTAATTAGATTTCTGAAATTTCCTTCTGGAATGCTCTTAAACCCTATCGTAAACCCAACTGTGTTATTCAGGGAACGAGGGATTATTGGACAAAATAAGATATAATTTTAAAAATAAAAAATACAGTTAAATAATAAAACATTGAAAAATTTAAAACTAAAGAAATGAAGTTAAAATAATTATATAAAAATTATTCTTCAACAAGCTGATTATGTTTTGAAATTTCAAAATGGCTAATTTTTTTAAAGGGACTTTAATAAACTCCTTATTTTCCATGAGACTGTGTGACGCTATATCCATGTGTATTCTAAAGATGGCCATAAAGGAAAATAAGTCAAATTGGCTTAGAAACGTTTTTACCTATAGCAGGAATTCTATAAATATTATAACTTAATGTGCAGAAGATTTTAAACTCTCATGTTTTTTTGGTTGACTTTTTCACATATAAACACACACACATACAGGGTGTTTTCACTGAACCGTTTCAGAACTTCTAAGAGGGGTAGGGTACATCCTGACAACTCGAAATCATAGAGAAATGTGGGGTCGGAAATGCTTTCCTGAAGCGGTGTTGTACACAGAAGCACATAAAGTAAGAGACCGTAAATGAGAAATCGTTTTAATAATACCTGAAAAGAAGTAAAAGGTACATAAATTAAAGTAAGTGTTCGAAGTTTCTTCCACGGGCTACAATGCACGCCTCACATCTCCGACGCATACACATCCGAACATTCTAGAATACTCCAGGCATATCTCGAATCTCTCCGGCAGCTACTGCGATTCTTGCAACGAGCTCCTCAGCAGTGTCAACAGGAGTGTCATAAACTAACGATTTCATATGACCCCAGAAATAAAAATCAAGACATGATAAGTCGGGTGACCGAGCAGACCAACGCACGCGACCCCCACGTCCGATCCACCGTTGACCAAATGTGACATCCAGGTAGTTACGAACCTTTCCGCTATAGTGGGCAGGGGCTCCATCGTGTTTGAACCACATTGTCTGTTGCGTCGATGCAGAAATCTGTTCATCTCTCAAAAGTTGTGGCAATACTTGCCGCAGAAAGAACAAGCACGTAGGTCCGGTTAGACGACCCGGTAACAGGTAAGGTCCGATGAGGTGATCTCCCACAATACCGGCCCATACATTGATCGAAAATCGATTCTGTGATGCACGACGTCGTGCATTGCGGGTTCTCGACCGCCCAGATATGGTCGTTATGCGTGTTGAAAATTCTTTCCCTTGTGAAGGATGCCTCGTCGGAAAACAACACTTCAGCAGGAAAAGGGGGATTTGTAGCACATTTTCCCAGGTACCACTGTGCGAAAGCAATACGAGGTACATAATCCTCCGATTTCTGTGTCTGGACTCGCTGCACGTGAAACGGATGCATGTCTTCTGCTCGGAGAATCCTCCAGACGCTGCAATGGGAAACCCCGATTGCGTTTGCTACACTTCGTGTACTCGTTCTTGGATTCCCCTGTACATGCTGCAGCACATTTTGTTCGGCGTCTGCAGTCCGTGTTGTTCTTACCCTGTCCCTGTGAGCTCTTTCTAATGAACCTGTCTCAGCTAACCTCTGGTGCAGTCTTGCAAAGAAATTATGACTGGGAATACGCATCGTCGGATATCGTTCTGCGTACAAACGCTGCTCAGCTGGCCCACTACAATTTGCAGTTCCGTACGCCAAATGCATATCGGCTAATTCTGCGATCTTGTAATCATCCATCCTACTAACTTGGCGTTCTTGTGCGAAATGAAGATTCCCTACACGAAAGCTCGGACTTTTCACACAACGCCATCTACCACGTCAGGAAAGCATTTCTGACTGTCCATGAGTATATGATTTTCGTTCGTCAGGATGTACCCTACCCCTCTTAGAAGTTCTGAAACGGTTCACTGAAACACCCTGTATAACACACACACACGCTTTTGTTTTACTGCAATTTTAATTAATTTGTTTTGCTTCATGTTTTCAAAAACGTCTAAATTTGTTTCATGAGAGTTATAAGATAACTTATTATTTGTATGACAATACATTATTTTAATTCATCAAAATTCAACTATCAGTTAATCATCTACTTGAACTCAATTTTGGTGTTTTATCAGTGGCGCTATCTGGTAGTAAATTTAAACAATAATAATATCAAAATACCATACTAATTATAGTCGAAGTTTTTAAATTACATTCTAAAAAGATAGGGGGCAAAGGAAAAATTCTACTTTTCAAAACATCAATAACGTGGTTTTAAAAGATATTTTTAAATTTCACTTGTTTTGTGTTCAAACAGCCTCATATTAATAGCTAAATACTTTCTGACAACATTCTTCTGGCGGATAATGTAGAGTTAATTGTATTTGCTGTAAAATTAATATTTCGCTTAAAAATATTTACTAATTTAACTAACTAAAACAATTGAAAAATGATTCCAGGATGATCCCAACAATTGAAATAATAATTAAAAAATAATTTTCATATATAGGCCAGTTCAGAATACTTTTTTCATTTTAAAAAAAATCTTTGAAATTCAGGACCATTTTGGCAAATTATTGGCGCCTTTTTCAGGGATTACAAATATATCTTGATGTTATACGCCAGAGCAGTCAATATTTGTTTATGTATGGGTATTTAACTATTTCTTGATCGTTTATAAGTAATTAGATTCATTTTCATTAAGTAAATATTAGATTTGTCCAATACGAAAGCATTTTTTCCTCACCAAAATCAAATACCACTCTTAAATAATTATTCTTAGATAAATTCTTCTTTTCCCGCAGCTCAAACCGCCAAAATACAGAACTCGTCCGGAATATCGTTTAATATGCACACGAAATGAGCTATCGCACTTCGGTGCTGTCGTTAGTGCTGGAAGCTGTATTTTTTGGCAGAGTGCCAACGAAACGGCCACACGCTAATCTACAAGGGACAAAGGCTTGGAATGATAAAAATTGCATCGGAATGACGCAAGGGGTGTTATTAAAAATGAAGTTCGGGGAGTTAATGTTTGGCGAAAGATTTATTCATTTTGCGCTGGAAGAAGGCGATAGATTCTTTGTGCATACATGTTGCCCATAATTCGTTTAAGGGTTGTTTGTAATCATTACCAGATGGCAAAGGACTTGCCTGAATGCTTTGAGTTCGTTTTTTATTGTTATTATTCTTTCTAAACTGTTTGAACCGTTTTCTTTTTTTTGTGTGTACGTTTCTCATTGCTAGCGAAAATATTTTCTTAACTGCCTCTTCCTTTTTCAGATTTCTGAGAGAACATTTATTAAATGTTTGTCATGACACGTTTAAAAGAGCTCGTTTTTTTTTTTTTTTTTTTTTAAGAGAAAAAGTAGTTTTCAATGGTTGGATGAGTAAATAATAACTTTAAATGGTACAAAAAAGCATTAAAAGAATGGAAAATAAATTATGTTAAAGATTAAAAAATTATAAAATTGCTTTTTTAGTTTTTAAAAAAGTTTTTATTAGCGCGCAAACATTAGTTGTTGCAATTATAAGTTTTTAGTAAAATGCAGAATTCAACAATGAATAAATAATGTTTTTTATCAAAAATTAAAAAAAAAGTTATTTAGATAGAATTGTACAATTTAGTACGTTAAAGCTTACATTTAATAAATATAAAATTAATATATTTAATAACCTTTTATTATGTGTTATGTATGGTTAGATAAAGTCCTAAAACTTTGAAAACTTTAAGCTACATATGAATCAAACATGGTCTAAAATAATTTTTTACAAAACAAATATGGGTCTAAATAAACTTCAAAAACACTTATGAGAATAAAATAAGTTATGCTTAATGTTATAATGGACGTAAAAATTGGGAAAAAATTTAATTATTATTATAAAAGTGCAGTAACTAACATACTACGGAAAATAGAATACTTTTAGGTATTTTGCTTTATTTGTACAGATTTTTATTACACTATATATATAATATATATTATATAGCAGTTGCGGGGCGGAATAGAAGAAACTTTTGAAAATTTTAAAACTTTAATTTATTTCAATAATGAAGGCATATTATGTACGAGGAAAAAGCGACGAGAGAGTCAGTCTACATTGCGGCATAAGAGCAAAATAGGTTGAAATTTTCCCTTCTTTGGTTTTTACAATGAGATTTTGATAGGGAAATTTAGGTATCTTTAAAATAATGCTGCAAACATTGAAGATTTTTATCCCTTCGCTCGGAGCTTGAGAACCCGCTGAATTCATCCTTTTTACAGAGCGCGTGTAGAATTAATTAAATAAAAAGTGGCAACTGGAGCAGGAAGTAAGAGAACATTTTGGAATGAAGTTAATATCGGATAAATTAAGATAAGAATTTAGAAATTAGAATAATATATATATATAAAATTTATGATTTAATTGTATTTTTAGTATTTTAAAATATCGTTACTGCTTTTTTATACTATACACATTTTATGTCATTTTATATATTTCAGCTCAAAAGATTTTTTTCATATAAAAGTATATGTTGATAACATTTTGCATAAATAACTAATTAGTACTTGGGGCGTTATTGTCGTCCAGAGAGTTTTTATAGTTTTTAATAAAAAATAATGCAAATTTTAGCTCAAACCTAAAAATATATTTCTAACTAGGTAAAACATGCAAAACTTTTAGCATAACAGAAATATTTATCGAAAATACATGGAAAAATGATTTTATTTTTAGGTGTATGGAATAGTTTTTCCAAAAAAATTTTTTCCATTTCTCTCCAAAATTTTATTATATAATTCTGATAAAATTTATCATTTTTACAACATAAGAGTAATATAGTAAGATTATTATGATTTTTTTTTAAAAAAAATCTTAAATTCGGAGAACAATATTTTAGATCGTTCTTTATATCCGTTATCGAGTGTCTTAATAAATGTGCGCACAATTAAAATAAAGAATAAAATCCCGAACTCGCAATTTGGAATGCTAAAATATTTATTTAGAAATGCAATCGTAGATAGCCATATTTATATGCTGCTTCTTTTGCTTATTCCGATTATTATTCATTAAAAATGGTAAAAGATATCTCTAATATTAAAAAAGTTACAAAGAATTAATACAGATTTAATAAATAATTTTAACTAAGAATTTTTACATAAATAATTTAAAATGGGAATGCATTACTTGTACGCATATATCGCTATTTTTTCATGAAGGATTATTTACAGTCATTATTAGTTGTAAAACTCCTATTCACTTTTTTTTTTGTCTCTTAGGATAATATTCTCACCATCCATCTTGCACGTTGATCGCCAAATATTTTCATTTCTTTTTTTTAAATGTTTGTCACAGAAATAATTGTTAAATGTAGTAAATGTTTAGCATAAGGTTCAAGATTTTTTTTTGTGTGTATGGATGTTTTTTATAAAAAAAAGAAAAGAAAAAGGATATGTATTATTTAAAATAATTATTAAGATGTGTGCACAGTTGAGTAAGTGTTTAATCAATTTAATTGAATGAAAATGCAGGTTTTTTTCAGTAAAATACGAAAGTGAAATGATTTGTATTTTATAAAATGTTACTTTGAACTTGAGATTTTATGTGAAGTCGTGTGGAGTGCGTAAATTTGTATGTAATTCGTAAATGAAATTAAATACAAGATGTATAAAAATTTGTATTTCAGTTTGCATTTAAATTGAATTTCTAAATATTGTATTGTATGTATGTTAAATATTATTGTATTCTTAAATATTGTATTTAATTTTGTATTTAAGTTGAATTCTTAATTATTGTATT
>JAPMOR010066408.1:138825-152727 GCA_026543865.1 Argiope aurantia
TTTTTTTTAATAAAGTCCACCTAAATCTATCCCAAACCGGAAAGGGACCATATGAGCTCTAAAAATGGAGGTGTGGTGTTAAGTGTGAATACTGTAGCGGATTGGTATGAGCAAGCATAGAACCTGGGACCTTGTGGTTCGCAGCCGAGTAACATGACCACAATACAAAAGCAATTGTCCAAGTAGCGTAACTTTTAACTGGCTTATAAGATTTCATCACAGACATTTACAGTCTTATCTAGGGACCATAATTTTATGCAAGGAAGGAACATGATAAGACCTCATTTGATGAGTTACGAGAGCGTTTCAGGAAAACCACCCCCCGTTAGTTTCGGTAAAGATTACTTTTTAAATTTAGACCTCGTTTTTGAATAACATTTGTTTTCACAGACAAAATATGATTATACAAGAAAACATTTTTGGAATTTAAGGAAGTTGTAAGTCGGAAGATTAATAAAAATATCGAAATTAAAATTGTTTTGATGTTGCAGTACTTATTTTCTCGTTTGCAAAGTATTAAAAAATGGAAAAGAGTGGTTCGCTTAAGTGGAGTTAAACATATTACATAGAAAATAACAGATTATTTTTTCTGTATGTTTCTGAAATACAATACGCACATATTTTTTTCGAAGGAATGAGAAAATAAAATAAACTAATATTCTAATTTTTCTAACAATTTTTATGGTTTTTTTAATGTATGGTGATGGTTTTTTGAAATAAGTATAAATCAACCTGTGTTTTAAAAAAGACGATAATATTAAATAATAAAAACATTCCATAAATTTAATCAAAGAAAATATTCATCTCTTTTAAAGCAAAGCGCAAAAGCTTATCAACCTCAAAAATATGAAAGGTTGCATTATTCTTGTTTCAAAATCTAGAAAACTCGAGCGTACATATTTCATCCATTAAAATGAAGCCATCTTTGGAATGGAGCCAGGTCAGAACATTCATCAGTGTGGAATGCTTCCTTTTCCCCTGATTCCTTTGTGCTCCTTCTTGTAAAGAGATAGGGGGACGAGGTTAAAAAGATGATAATGAATGAAAAAACTCCGATTCGGTTTGTATATGCCCCATTTCATGACTATTGTGAACGATATGCGAAATCTATTCGTTTTGATTTCCATTGTTAGCAGTGCGATAGATTTTGCATCGGTATTTCTCGTTTCCGTGCGACCGATTTAATAGAAAGCATAAGCTGTGCTCATGAAGATAAACTGCCATTTATTATATATGTAATAAAAGGTAAATGACCTTCTTTATGACCTTGTTTATAACTTTAGTGCCGCGGTGGCCTGGTGGTGAGGTCTCGACTTATGAACCGTAGGGTTTCCAGTTCGAGACCCGATTCCACCGAAGAACCGTCGTTTAAGGGGGTCTGTTGCACGTTAAATCCATCAGGGCCAAACGTACTCCCGCTGGTGTGGTGTGGTATGGTGAGAGAGGTGCCAGCTCAAGTGTCGTCCTCGTCATCTGATCGCGATTCAAAAGTACGAGGTCCGTCCCAAAATAGCCCTAGTGTTGCTTTCAAACGGGACGTTAATACAACTAAACTAAACTGTTTATAACTTTAATTTTGAGCCAAATTCAACTACAAGTTGACTGTCTGTCGTTTTGTACGTTCAGAAATATATAAACGTCATAATTAAAAAACGCGATGACTTAAATCTATCAAATGTGATATGGGATTTTATAAGTGCAGTTTTGTGTCAAATTTTTGTTTCAAACAGCTGAGAAAAATGTGTTTAAAACACTAATTCGATTGTTGGATACTATCAACGCATTCCAGGGATTAATCGCTATATAACTCGCCAAATATCACACAGCTGCACAATAGTTTCAGAAAAAGTGCTAATGTCAAGCCAAAAGTTAATACTTCTCAAATACTGTATGCAAATGTCATGTAAGCCGTTCTCTGGCATGACAAATTTATTAGAGTATGCGAGAAAGTTTCGGGGAGACCACTTCCATTGTTTCAGGTATGTTGCTTACAAAATGGTATCAAATGTCTTGTTGTGTTTAGAAAACGTAAACAAATTCTTTTTACAAATAAATCAACACCTTCCTGATCTAATGTAAATAAGTTCAATAGTGAAATTCAAACTGTTATTTCCCCATTTTTATGACAGTATATGACTGAGTTATAGAAAAAAGCTGAAATTAAAAACTATCAATATTCTCTGGTGGTTGTTATACTTATCAAATAGTTCCATGGAAGATCGAATAATTAGCATATTTACTATGCTTTCTAACCATTATGGTGTATGTCAACATAAGCTATGATTGGAAATGAAACGAGGAATCGAGAATGCACAGCTAGAGATGCGAACGCAGAGTTTAAGTCATTGCAATAAATAAAATTGTGTATCGTTAAAGATACAATGGATGATGGAGATGCGAAACTTCGATTAAATTGCGATTTTTATATTTTTATCTTTTATAAATATATAAACTGTGAGAAAATATTTGCAAAAAGAATTATTTGATATCTTTATTCATTTAAAAAATGTTATTGAAGACGTCGAACAATATTACTGCAATGGTGTGTTTTTTTTAAATCAAAAATTTGTTAAATAATTCCAGTTTTGAAATAAAAATTGTATTTTCAAAAAAGTTAAACATACAAAATAATATGCAGAATTATAATATTTATCTACTAAATTTGAGAAAATAGATTTTTTCTCTTTTAATGCGCATGAAATTTGAAGCTTTATAATATTTTAATACATTTTTTTTTCATTTTTTTTCCAAAAATTCAAAAGTTACTTATGAATCTTTATAAAAAAATTTTAGAGTATTCGACCGATAATAAAATTAAAATAAAATAATAATAAAATTGCCACGAAAATCTCAAAACAATATCTTTGCAAATGAGAAATTTTGATTTCAACGTCGATTGACTAAATCACCCAATTTTTATATAAATTTATTATTAGTATTATTTCTTTTCTCATTTGGAATGCATTGATCGCTTTGAATCAACAGTTTATTTACTTGCGCTTTTCCTTAAGCTTGATAATTGTGTTCTCTTTCTTAACTTCGTGTTTGATGTATACCATAATATATTTAAATAATGAAATATTATTTTAAAAATTGCATCTTGATCTAAATATTAGAAAAGCTTTTTTGTCCAACATCCACCTCTAATACTTGCTAAAGGTTGTCTTTGCCGGATGTACAGTGGCTCCCAAAAGTGTTCGTACACCAACAAGAATCAATTAAAAACCTCATTATTTACCATTATATATTCTTATTTTTAGATGAAAATGTTTTCATAGCATATTTTTACAGTTCTTAATAAAGCAGTGAAGAATAAATTTTAATTACGATGCAAATTATTTTTTTAAGAATGACAGTAAATAAAATTGCACAAAAATAGGACACAAAAGTGATCATACACTTTAAAAAAACATCACTAAATATGAAATTTTCTAAACTTTTATAAATGTTTACTATTTAGTAGGATATCCTTTATTCTTTATAACAGCCTTTAAACGTTTGGGCATAGATTTAACTAAACGGTTGGTTACTTCTGCACCGATCTTGTTCCATTCTTCGATCATTACTGCTTTCAGTTGAATTTTCGATTTAATGTCGTGACTTCTTATTCGCACCTCTAATTCTTTCCAAATATGTTCTATAGGGTTTAAATCCGGTGATTGAGCTGGTGTTTTAAGGGTTTGAGGGCAATGATAGAGGCAAAAAAGACGAACATTCATGGCCGTGTGCTTAGGATCGTTGTCTTGGTAATACACAGTTATTTAAAATGCCCAATTTTTGTGCTGACACTTTTAAATTATTATTGAGAATATTTATATAAACTCTATGATCCATTATACCATCAATGAATACTAAATTACCTACTCCAGCCGCTGACATACACCCCCAAACCATAACACCTCTACCGCCATGTTTTACTGTTCCAACTAAATTCTTGGAATTAAGTTCTTCGGGTTTTTTTTTTTTTTCCTTCATATAATGATTCTCCCATCCGACCCAAAGATGTTAAACTTACTTTCATCTGCAAATAAGACACAATTCCAATAGCTCTCTGGCTGGTTTATCATAGATTTGGCAAATTTAAGCCTAGCAATTCTGTTCTTCTGTCTTCGTGCAGAGCGGCCATGTACACCAGCATTCCGAAGAATTCTACGAATAGTTTCACAGGAAATAGAAGTTCCATTTGATTCATTATATTGTGAAGTAAACTTTATTGCACTCAGACGTGGATTTTTTAGAAATTTACTCACAATATTTCTTTGACTTCTAGCTGACAGAATTTGAGGGCGACCATTACGAGGCTTGTTTGCAATCGTTTTTCCCTCTCTGTAACGTTTTATTATGCTTTGCACCGTTGAATGAGGTAGATTAGTTATAGTTGCAATGCCTCTAATTGATTTTCCAGCTTTAAAATGAAATATAATTAATTTTTGTACGTCTAAACTCGTTTCTTTACGAATGCGCGTCATACATAAGAATAAAGTAAATAGAATAAATAATTGTGATATTCAATACTGAAATCAAACGATTTTAGTGTATTCTTTAATTAGAAGAAAAATAAGCCGCAAAAGATATTTTTTATGATGAATTTAAATAAATAATGTTTGGATGTACGAAGACTTTTGTGTTCTAATTTTGTGACATTTTTTATTTATTTATTTTTTAGAACAATACTACTTGATTTTTTATAAAAATATTTGTTCAGTTTTATTAAGAACTATTTAAAGATGCTAATTAAAAAACACCAACTAATAAAATGCTTTATTAAGAAGTATAGAACACAATTTCTGCAAATTTCTTTAGTGTACGAATACTTTTGGGAGCCGCTGTAAATGAAAAATCATAATAATTATCAAATATTTCAGACTCGCACCAACTACAAAAAATAATGACATTGACTTCAAAATAACGTTTGGCAGAAATCTGTCTTTCATATTAATATATGCATGTAATATATTCATTTTCTGATGATTCTTTTTCTAATATGGTATAAAAAAAGTTTGTTTTTCTTCTTAATTTTTTTTAAAAAGAAGTTTTATTCTTATTAAAAGCATGAAAAACAGAAACTTTATTCATCAGTTCCTTTTATACAGCGCATTCTTTATCACTTGAATCATTTCTATTGAAACGTCGGAAAAACGAATTCCAAGAAAGCTTTCTGATAATTGATATGTTGAAATTTGATATTTGTATATCCTGCATATTTTATTTCATTTTTAGCAAATAGATAAACAACACTTAGAAAGTGATAGACTGCATCGAAATTTGTTATTTAAAATATTTTATTTTTATATTTCAAATAAATTTTATTTTTAAGCTCATTTTACGTTATTGCCCTTTTAAGTTTATAAAAAAGATATAATCTTGTCTTTGAATTTCTACGTCAAGCTGGGAAAAAAATTAAAATGTTAACGACTTTTATTTTAAATAAAGTAATTAAAGTTTTTATAAATTTTTTATTTAACTAAATAGACAATTCTCAAATATCCTTATAACTCATTTAAAGATTTCAGAGACGATTTTTATTTCTCTTGTTTAGAAGGAGTTTCAAATTGTTAAATAAGACCCAAATTAGTCCACGTTTCGAGAAATCCTTCCAGAAGATTCCAGATCTTCAGACGAATTAATCTTTCTAATTTTCCAAAAGCTAGCAGCGTTACTAGAACCCATCTTTAATTTAAAGATGGAGATTATTTGAAGGAATAAAGAAGTAAAATAAATAAGAAACCAAACAATAAAATGAATCCATGTTCTTAGAGAAGAATTTATTTATTTATTCTTTCTTTATTCAACAAAAGCTGCAATTTAGGGAACTAAAGTAATGTGCAATTTTTAGAATTTTATTCAATTGTGGAAGAAAATTATTTAAAATCTTCTCTTTGGAATTCGTTATGGAAATTATCAAAATTTGAATTTTTTTTCTTCGTCTACTTTGATTAAAGAAATGTATTATTATTAAAAACGCCAATTTTTCTCTCTATTTTTGTATTCAAATAGACCCATATGGAGGCATAATTTATCATCCATTTCGTAATCGTATAGAATTTTTAATTTATCATGATAAACAATATCAAAATTTGAAGACTTTATATGGAAATTAGCCGCTATTGGCGAGCAACTCGTTCTCCTCCATTATTGGCTTTTTAGACTGTTAAATGATTAAAATGGAATGTAGTTTTTTTAATAAATTTCTTGTTATTCAGTATGACTAAAGATCAAGCATTCAATTGAATCAGTTTATTGCAAATTAAAATATGTTGAAATGTGAAATGAAAGCAGAAATGAAAAATCAACTTCGGGTTTAATGATTGTAAAAGACGTGCGATTCAATGATTTGAAGAATGAGTTTAAATTCGATCTTATCATTTCGAAACAGATTGTGTATCAGACTGAATTTAAAAATGATATAAAAATTAAAGTGAAAATTATACGGAAACAAAAGTGATATCATTAGAAAAATAATTTTTTGAGTCTTATGATAATATAAATATCATTGTATAAAAATATAATGCTCGTATAAACTCGGACTGACAAATAGAAAATCAGTTGCATTTTAAACACAAGTCTACTAATGAGTAGATGCGTTTTTCTTTAGTGGATCCTTTAAAGGATTTGTTCGAAAAACTTGATATAGTTTTGAAATTTTAATTTATAATAAAACAATATGCCATAGTTCATCACTTAGTTTGTTGTATTTCAGCGTCATCACCTTCACGTATTTATAGATAAGCAAACAAACAAACAAACTTTCCGTTGAAGGACTTAATATAAAATTTCTCTCATTGGATATGAGAACCTTGCATCAAATTTTATACTTCCGGCCTGTTTCTCTTTCCCGGTTAGACAGACAATTATGATTAAGACCGAGTTTCTCCAAAGCATCCGCGATTAACCTAATAATAATCGAAATGGACGCAAAAGGCAGAAATTCGCAGTTATAAGCGCCAAGACCAACATACCTATTCGACTCTCGGTCATGGCTCAATCCTCCTTGTAGAATGTAGTTAAGTCCTTAGAATAGGGATAGCTCGACCCCATAACATTTCTATATCTACCAGGGTAGCAAGAATCTACTGAGTCAAATGTCAGTGGTTCGTTCATGTACTGATGGTATCTCCTGGTGGGATTAGCCGAAGACCGTACTAGAAAACTTATAGGATCGCCTACTGCAACTTCGGCAAGCATGGAGGCACAAACGATATTTGGCTATGCCATTAACCTAAAAAATAATTTTAAAAAACTTGACATCATCCCATGTAGCAATTAACACAACAACCTCCAAACGGAACTCTCACAAGACTCACACTCCACCGTAACCTGTAGAGGACACCAACAATCTTTTATTCCAAAACTTTTCATTCATAAAATATCAGCAAAATATAATACAGTGAGAAACCTTGTTTCTAAAAGAAGATAAGTTTAGGAATTATAGCATTTACAGCATTAAACAGGGATAATGGATATCAGCTGCGAAATGATATCTATAAATGATTGTATGGTATTGATTTTCAAAAATTCACTGATACAGAGTCTTTCCCAATTTAAAGGTAATTTGTTTCTATATTATTTCCATAAAACACAACTTTTAATTGTGTGATGAACTGTTCCTTCTTCTAGTCCACATTGATACAGGTTAAATTTATTTATTTTTTTAAAGCGATTCTGGTTGATACTAAATATCCCATATCCAGTGAGAAACTTATTAATATAAAAGTTTCCCTCTACACGGTTTGCTGAAAGCTTCTAAAATATTCATAAATAGATCCTCCCTTACTAGAATTTTATCATCTGTCTTATCATTAATTATCCCTTTTCTGATTTTCCTTTTAACCCGAATTCTAGAACTGTGTAAAAATATTTCTTCTTTATCCAACTCCAAACCTTCCTTAGCTGAAATGTTCAACTTTCCATTTCCGTATTGATCGTGATGAACTCTTATCCATAACATTTCTTCACCTAATTCCACAGCCTTTTCCTTTATTTTCAAAATAATTTTCTTTACTTCGTTAATAGAGTTGAGAGGCATTAGAACTGGTCTTAGCACCGAGACTTAATGAGACTAATTTGACTCTTTTGATATCACATTGGCTCGTATATTCCGAAGCTTTTCTTATTTCCAAAACTTCAGCTTGACAACTTTTGCACCATTATTAAATCTATACTTTTTAACCTCTTTTAATTCTCGAGTCAAACAGATATGCAGGAATTGGCTCGCCCCTTTTGGAACCATCCGCATATAACAGTTTCTAATGGTCATAGAATCCTCTAAGTTTTCCCATAGAATTCTTTTAATTTTCCATGATGCGATATACTTTTCAAATTCTAAACTCTAAGTATTATCCATGAATTCTATATCCTTTGATTTTCTAATAAGCCTATCCACTTCATTTTCTCTTTTTATGATAATATCTATAGGTAGGCACCTACTAAGAATTTGCAGGGCCTCCGTAGTTGTTGTACTATAAGCTTTTGTAATTACAAGCAGTGGGAAACGGTAAATCTATGGCAGTTTGATTACTTATTTAACTAGAATAGTTTAACAAGTCTGATCCGTATAAAATTTTTATATGAATTTTTTTTATATATTTCTCTGAATACAGGGGGATTGAGTCCTATTTTACTGAGTCGGACTTTGGAAGCGTATATATAAGATTATGTCAATCTTTATATAGTTATTATGCCTCGGTGGTAAAGTTTCGGCTTCGGAACTGGTGCTCTTCAGATTCGAGATATGATTCCGAAGAACCATCGTGTAAGCGGATCTGGTGCACGTTAAGTCCGTTGGGGCCAAACGTTCTCCCACAGGTGTGGTGTGGAAGTTTGGAGAGTGGATGACAACTCAGGTTTTGTCTTCGTCATATGGGCGTGGTTCAAATTACGAAGTCCGTCCCAAAATAGCACTGGTGTTGCTTTAAAAATAGGACGTTAATCTAACTAAATTAAACTAAATTTTATATAGTTATTATCTTTGGCCCCCTAGTTGTGATGACAGATAAAAAATTACTTTTTTTTAAAAAACGGAAGCTGGAAAGTGTAATAATAAATGAATAAAGACTTTTCAAAATCTTGCGTTTGATTTTTCAGCAATTACAGAGATTCATTCTTCTTTCTGTACTTCTAATACAAGAAGATAAAAAAAAAAGATTGACTAACATGTTTTAAAGAGTGTGACAGTGAAACCATCTGCGGCTAACGCAGAAAATACTCATAGAATGAACATTTAGAAGTTAATTAAACAATGAGAGGATTTCAATAAAAAAGCCATTTGCCATGCTTCAAACCCGCTTCTTTTGAAAGCGCATTCTTTTATTCGGAGAATGACGATTCCCACTCGCTGCACTTACAATGCTTTTTAAGAAAAGCTCTCCTCCCGAACGCGAAATAAGACACTTCCACAAAAGAAACGGAAGTAAAAGAGTTAACTTAAACCTCCTTTTTCCATTTGCAAATAAATTACTTCATTGGTTTGTTTATTAAAAAAAAAAAGGAATTTTCCCTCCTGGAGAAATGTAGCTATGTTATCTATAACAATTGTGCAATTTTCTTCAATACAAATGCAAAACCATTTTTATTCTTTTTTATTTTGCTCCGCGTTACATGCCGCCAGTTCTGGTTTGTTTGAACAAAGTACCAATTGCTTTAAAAGGGATATTTCGGTCAGAAATTGTTGTTTCCAATGGTTAAAAATTGAAAATTGGTAAAACATTTAAATTGCTTTTTTGCCCCCTGCCCCCTTTTATGACCGCTTATTAGAGAAATCTCTGATTTCGGATAATTAAAAGTTTTGTTTTTCTTCTTACTTTTTTTTTTCTATTTCTTTATTTTGTTATATATAAGGAATAGAGAACGTATCGTAATAATTAAAAATATTCGATATCGATATTTTAATGAAACCACTCGTTTTAAACCTCCCGGAATATAAAAAAGCACATTTGTGGCATTATATCTGTCTGTCTGACATAGATAACTCAAAAATATTTTAAGTAAATGGATAAAATTTGGTGCAAGGAATTAAGACTAAAATTATAGCTTTCTATTAAATTTTGAACGAAATTTTTTCATAGAAATTATGCCTCTTTCTTTATCTGACTCTCTGGCGTTTTGAATACTGATGATAGTTAGAAAACATAAAGGGCTAGATAGATAAAGATTATATATTTACATTCAAGAGAAATAATGCTCTAAATAGCTTATTCGTTGCAGTAGCAGTCGTCTATAATAAATTTTAATATTTGTTATTTATTATTTCCCCTTACCTAAGATAATGTGTGTGTGCACTCGTGCGCGTGTAAAACATACCTTAGCAGTTGCGTGGCCAAATAGAGGAAACTTTTAAAATTTTAAAACTTCGATTCATTTCAGTACGGGAGGCAATTTATGTAATAGAAGCGATGATAAGCGTCCGTTTATATCGAGATACAAGTGCCAAAGAGGCCGAAATTTTTCTCTTCAGTAATTTTACTATAAGATTTCTATAGGATTTCTTGTACTAGGAAATGTAGTCTTAGGAAAGGGACATTGAGGTATCTTTTTGCAGCTTAGGAAAATACTGTGATCATCAGTTCTCGAGAACGCGTGTAGAATGAATTAAATAAAAACTGAGAATTGGATCAGAAAATGAGAGAACATTTTAGAATGAAATTTATATGGCTAATTTCAAATGAAAATTAGGAAATTATTTAAGATTTAAATTTGAATTTAAAATAGGATTATACATATTTATATATACTGTTTTACCCGTATTATTAGGCCTTTTCAGAACCAGCTAGTTCGCAAAAATATTTATTGTGTTTAGATCGGATTAATTCTCTTTTACAAAACTGGGATCTCAGGATTCCGTCAAAAAATTCTTTTTAAACTCCAACTCGTGACAAATATTCAAGTTTTCTTAATTTATTTATCTTATACCTGTTCTATTTATTGTGAACATGAGAATCCTTAAAAGAGACCAGATCCAAAATATAAAAATTGTATTTATCCGATTCATCACACTCATAATTTTTGTGTTGATTTTCTTATTAATTAGAACATATGCACATTAACTACAATCTTTCTTTCTAGGAAATTCAATATTTGATAAAACCATGAAAACGATTATCATTGTTTCTTCAAAAAATTTCAATTTTTTACGAGTTTTGCTTTCATTCAGAACAACTAAAATTTTGTTGCGAAATATACTTAAAAACATGTTTCAAATTTAGTCTAGACTAAGGGATTTTATAGCATCTAATTTAGCATAATGGGGGGATATAAATTATTAAACTGTAAAACAGTCCAAAAAATCAGTCTTGTTCGGTTTAGTTAATTAAGTAATATTAACGTCCCGTTTTAAAGCAACAGTTTGGCTATTTTCGGCCAGACCTCGTAGTTTTGAACCACGGTCAGATGACGAGGGTGACACCTGAGATGGCACCCCCTCTCCACACCACACTGCTCCAGTGGAGGACATTTGGCCGGACGGTTTAACGTGCACCAGACTCGCTTACATCGCTTACATGACGGTTCTTCGGTGGAATCGGATCACGAACCTGAAACCCTCTGGTTCCGACCTTACAACCAGGTCACCGCAGCCTTCAGTCTTTTTTGGGAATATTTTCGGAAGTTATAGAAAAATTCAAATATTCTAGAAGTTAAACTTTTTTTCAAAGAAAACGCTTCGAGTTGCATATTCCCACCATCTAAAGTATATCTAGGCCAAATTTGGAAGCTCTAGATCAAACGGTCTGGCCAGTTTACTGCCAACACATACCACTTACTCACCATTAATATTAATAGAGATTATGTATACAGACATTCTTTTGTATGCAAACCTAATCCACGTTTGTAACTAATTTTTTAACCAACATATATGGATGGGTATAACCCATTTCGTAACCTCCATATTTGTAACCCTCGTTTGTATGCAATGGTATTGGAGAAAATGTTCAATTTTATAAATATTCCAATAAAGTATATATATAAAGATAATGGAACATATGTTATGAACGTGACAAAGAAACTTTATTAAGATCTAAAACTATCGAAACATTTTATCATTCATATTTCATATATTGTTTTCAATTTTTTTTGGCAACTAGTTTTTGAATAGACATGCTTAATCATCAATTGGGAATACACTACTGCTTAAATATTCTAAGCAGTAAATAGTAGTCATCTTGAATCTAAGTAGCCTAAAATAGTAGTATTATTCAAGACTCCTTCAAAGACGAACTTTAATCTTACTAAGATAGATTAGTCAGGCAACAATACTTAAATTCTAACTACTTAATACATTTTCTCAACAAACAGCTTTTGTGCAATGATATCGAAATCGATTGAATCAAAATATCACGTTTTTTATGATATTTTGAATCAATCTATTTGAAGGCTTCTAATTTTAGACTAAGCCCTAAAAGACTTCTTTGGTTTGACTATTCAATTATCTGTCTCAGGAAATTATAATAAATTATCATTTTCTGAATATATACAGAACTTCCCTTAAAGTGGGTGACAAAAATTGATAGATAATCCAAAAAGCAATTACCAACAGATGGCGCCTTTTTTATGGTTCACCGTTCATGATTTAAACAAGCTCTAATCTTCTTCGACTGATTGATTGGCTAATTATCTACGTTGTCGTGCCTTTGTTGCTTTTTCAAACAATTAAAAGTCTAAATTTGAGAAATCGATACAGCTTAACAGTGTATTGATGAAAACAGAGTTTTGTACTTAACGCAAATGAGCTTGAAATCTATACTTATAATAAAGCTCAATGTGTGTGTGTGTGTGTGTGTGTGTGTGTGTGTGTGTGTGTGTGTGTGTGTGTGTGTGTGTTGGCGCTCTACAGATCAGACCATTCAACCTACAGCTACCAAATTTGGCACGTGTATACCTTGGAGGCCGGGAATGTGCACCTGGGGGTTATTTTTTCGAAGTTTTAACTAGAATTTTATTTATTTAAAAATTAAGCGAAATTTTGACATGTTTCTGCTATAACTGCCGAAAATATTACCGCACAAAAATTTTTTTACATGAAGTTAAAGATCAAAAATTTATCTTTTAAATGATACTACTGTTTTAATCTTAAAATTAAATTTCTATTTTTAATGAATTTTTAAATAAATATTTTAACTATGTTTTTCAATAATTTTTTTCGTCAAAAATAAAAATGAGGATTAAGCACGTTTCGCATTCAGGAGAAAAAAATAGCTTTTTTCAAAGTGTTGCCATCACATTGATTAAAGCTCTAACTGAAAATAAATTAAATCTTTTTGGAAATG
This sequence comes from Argiope aurantia, assembly GCA_026543865.1. Lineage (NCBI taxonomy): Eukaryota > Metazoa > Arthropoda > Arachnida > Araneae > Araneidae > Argiope > Argiope aurantia. The sequence continues at coordinate 152,085 of JAPMOR010066408.1, forward strand.
AAATCTGCAAAATTATAATTTTCGGCAAGTGTCTATAAGAAATGAAACAAATATGAAATATTATTTTTTCTAAAAAATAAATTCAAGAAAAATTATTTTATGATCTTTTACACTCTCTATACAGGGTGTTTATTCAGTCCCCGATCCATTTTGATATTTAATGACTCATAAAATAATGAAGATGTAAACAAACTTATGGCATTTATTCATGGAATAACTCATATATTTTCCTTTTCAGGTTTGAATATTTTTACTTTTGTAAATATCATCTGCGCGTGTTTTTAATTTCAGATAATTTCATTTTCCAAACTAAATATCTGTACTATTCTAAATATCGTCTGCTTATTAATTGCATTTTTCTCTCTTTTGTTTTTGGCAACTATTGAAATGTTATGTTTACTTTTGATGTGTTTCTTCTATGTAGTACTTTTTTATGTGATGTTTTATTCGATCGGATATTAAGGAGAATGCATACACCACAAGAGAAAGCACAGATTTTATGGTGGTCATAGAGTTAATTTCCAATCAACTAAATCACTGACTTTTAAGAGTTAATTTCAGATCACTTAAACTGACTGATTTATGAAGATTTGAACATCACTATTCAATAAAAAAAAGGATAATTTTAGATTTTTCATCGATC
>JAPMOR010066408.1:152827-178807 GCA_026543865.1 Argiope aurantia
ATTTCATTTCAATCCTTTTGAAAGCAAAACTAAAAACTGAATTTTATACTGAATCTCAGAAATTTTTGTTCAATTATTGTTTGAGATATTACATAAAGTATGAAAAATATTTTGTAGTTAACATAAGACTTAAATACCGAGCGATTCTGTTTGCAATACTCACATTCAATAATAATAATAATTAATAAATAACAATAAAGATGATAAATAAAATAAAACGCTTGGTTTTATTAAAAAATATCTTAATATTAATTGCAATTTCATCATTTACAATTTAAATTAAAGTTGAAGTTTTGCCGGAAATGACAACAAATTAGCAAAATATATATAATAAATTGAACGAAACGATCTAAACAGTATAAGTTTGGTATGGCTATCAAAATTGGAAAATTAAAAATGTTTTGTTTGAGAATCCTTTAAGAGACCAGTTACTTAAAATATTTAATTGAAAATTGTAGCGAGCGGTAATACTGGCGAACCGGCTGGTCGCCAAAGGCGGCTAGTAAAACATAAATAATTTCTACTAATAATGAAAGTAGATATGTTCCTATGGGCTTAAAGTTGCGAAATTTAGCACGGATATATTTTGGCAAGTGAGAACGGAAACTGGTACGTTTTTCAAAATTTTAATTAAAATTATTATTTGAAATTAGCCAAAAGTTTCAGGGGGCCCATGGTAATTTCGAAATATATGTAGGACTCAGGAATCACTACTATTTAGAATCACGCACATTTAATTACATTTAGGACGAACAATTACATTAACATAAAAGAAATGAACATTAAATAGATTTCGGCGAATACGTCGCAGGATTAATTCACATGTGCCATCTCGTCTTTCGTCCAGAGACCCGTCTCGTCTCACACGTCTTGACTTTCGTTCAGACCCATCTCCTCTCGTCTGCACTCCGTCTAACAAGCATCAACACCTGTTGGCCAGCAGATGGCGCTCGTCATCAGGCGTTCGTCACTACATATATTATCACACGAAAACTATTCTTATGCCTCATTACCTCAATAATGTTATTTTTCCAAAATCATCATTTAATAGTTTCAGTTTCGCGCATTTTCACCCAGATTATTAGTTTTTTTAAAACATTAATTTTTAATGTTGATAGTAACAACACATTTTATATTTTTAATGAAATCAAATTAGTTTCACTGCTTTTTTTTTCTTCATCTTTCAGTTGCAGCGTTTAACTTTCTGAATAATATAAAAAGTAAGTACTGCCATTCTCAAAAAATTTGAAAAAATTTGATTTTGACGAATTTCCACTTTTCAAATTTCCCTGAGGCTGAAAAATACATTTTGCTTTATGTCATCTTCAGAAAATTCGAATTTGATATTTTGAGGAATGCTCACTTTTCATATTTCTCCAAGGCCAAATAACACATTTTTTTTCAATAATCTGAACATTTTTTTTTACCATCTGTTACAATTTTTGTTACGATCTATCCATAAAAAGGCATTTATAGCAGATGGTTTTATTTCTTTTAAAGACGGAACAGAAAAAAAGCGAGGAGAGGAAATACGCAACATTCTTAAATTTTTTATTTGGTAGTACGAGAATAATTCAAAGAGACCTTTGGTTTCCATTGTAAAACTACTGTATAAAATTATTTTCTTTATTATTGTCTATTTACTTATCCTAAAATGCGGTGCTTTAATAAAATTTCTTAAATTTCCTATTTTTTTACATTTATGAAAAATTTATTACATAAAACTGATGAACTCTCCAAACTGTGCAACGAACTCTTACATATATAAAGAAATGCAACAAATGACTTTGTTACAGTTCAGCATTTTTCTGCAATCTTTGTTAATAATAAAGATGAATATAAGTGTCTCTCTATCTCTGTGTTAGCGCTCTATAGATCGGTTCGTTTGGCCTACGCTATAACATTTAGCACATATATATTTTAGAAAATAAAAATGTGAATATGAGAGCAACTTTTTAAGAATGTTAATTAATAAAAAATTAAATTTTACGTTTTTCTGCTATAAATTCTGAAAATATTATTTAACAAAAATAAATTTTATTAAGTTTCAATTTAAAAAAAATTCATATTACCAATTTGAAAGCTTTGCAAACTTTTTAAACTTTCGATTTTGGCAATTTTTTTTAATTAATTGCCTAATTTCTAATAACAGATTACATTTTGGCTCTGAAATTTAAACTGTTTTTATTATTTCATGAAATATTCAATCATATGAGTTTTTCCCATTGTTAAATGCTAAAGAAGGATGATTCTGCTTGACATGTATATAGTTTACAAGACGAATAAAAAAGTGAAATTGTAATATCGCAGAAATTAGAAGACAAATCAACAGGCTATTTACGTTTTTAATAGCGCTATGATGGTCATCGCATTAAAAAAATATTTAGATGGATTTCCATTAGCAAAGTTTATACCCACAAAAAATAGAACATATGTAAGATAGATAAAATAACACAACTTTAATATTACTGAATTTAACGGTGTCATGGAATCATTCGTTTGAAATCATGAAAATCATTCGTTTATATGTCAACGAATTAACTGCAGTGGCCGGCTAGAGTCGTGGATATGGCTTTGGATTGGCATCTGTTGGCGCCAGTAAGTCAGCAGAACGCTCCGCCTACTAATTTTGTAGCGCCACCAAGTGGTGAAATCATATAACCTTTTCAGTGTATGTGTAAATAAGGGAGAGACGGTGTGTTGAGAATAAAGAAATGGAGATACAGTCCAAGAGTTTGTGTTTCATTTATATGTGATTGAGTTTTCTAAAAACTGAGCTATCGAGGGCCAAACAGCATCCATCCCTTGGTTTGTGAGTTCGAACCCCACCGGCCGAAGACTCTCCGTGTATATGGTGGCTGACGCACATATAAATCTATCATGGCCACAAAGTCCTCCATGTCGAGAGTAATGCTATTAGGGGTACTGCTCAGAGGTGATTGTTCTCTGATGCAGGTCTAAATTACGATCTGTGGGTGAGTGAATGAAATGCATGAATGAAGTCCGCCCCGTAAAAAGGGTTGTGACGAGTGAGTAGCTAAGTTCTACTCTTGGCCCTAGATGGCGCAATTGAAAAATGAAAGACGCTTTCTCGGCTTAAAATCGCTAACTTCGTCAACGGGCGTGTCCATGACATTAGAAACAACAACAACCATGAATTAACTGCATGGTCTCCGAATGCTACTCATTAGTGTATTTCAAAATATGTGCTTGAGAGTTGATTTTATCTAATCTCTAGAAATTAGGAACTAACCTTGATATCAATAATACCTAGGAGTTGGAGTTGACATCTCATCTTTAGAGACCTCAGAATCATTTTAATTTCACATCTCTGTATCTAGAATTTGTGTGACTCTTGTTTTCTTCTAATCTCTAATCTATTAATAATAAACTAGAATATATAATATGTTGGAGCTCTACAGGATACATCGTTTGACTTAGAGTTACTAAATTTGAACATAGATATATTTTCAACAAAAAAAATGCGCCCCCCTTGCGACGATTTTTAATTTTTTTTTTTTTGTTAGAATCATAATTAATCAAAAATAAAATGAAATTTTGATGTTCTACTCCCGATAACTATCAAAAATATTATTCCATAAAAATGTTTCTCATGCCATTTTGAAATTTTAAAAAAATGTTTTGTCAGTGGATATCAATTTAATTATAGTAGAAATAATTTCTGACTTTTGGCAATTTTTAAAAATATTTTTAATATCAATTTGAACATTATATTAAGTTGTTGAACTGAAGTCATTTTCATTCTTTCGTCAGATATTCAATTGGGGGATTTACTTTCATTATTGAAAAGATAAGAGGGAAGGATTATGTTTAATATGTGTGTAGTTTACATGAGAAAATAAGAAAGTAAAAATTATATTAACGTGGAAATTAGAAAGTATATGAAACATATAATAGCGTTAAGATGTTAGTGGCAGTGTCTGTAATAGCGTTAAGATGTTATGGAATTTGATTCAATGGGATAGTTCATGTATGCAGTGGGCAGAAAGGGAGTAAGTTTATTAAAATAACACGCTTAGAGTGTCAGTCACAATTTGATATTGCACAGTGCTTCTCCTTGGAAGAAACATGAACATTAAATCATGAATAAAACATTTTATTGCAAATCAACACAACTATTATATCCAGTGAATTAGCTGATCATCAAAGGTGGTTTGTAAAAGAATGTTCACCAGATTAAATAAAAAAATACTGTAAGTACAAAATAGAATTAAATATGTATGAAAAGAGAATGAGTATAAGAACAACATAAAAAACAATGTGCTAGATGCAAGGCACAAAAATTCAAACAAAAACTTTGCGTTATTTATTAAATGTAAGAAAAATATGAACAGCTTCGTGATATATTTTAAGCGAAATGATTCAAAAAATGGCAGTGCATTATGCAGGTGTCTATAGTAATCGTGGCAAAACAGTCAGAAAAAAGCCATCAAAGAAAGTCGTATACTTACAAATGGAAAAACATGCTAATAGATACAAAGAATTATTTTTTATCCTGTTTAAATTTATAAACAGAATGGTGAAAAGTTTTTAAGTCTAAATTTTGCAGAGTTCCCCAGGCCTTTTATCTTTTTTTGATTAAATATTTTTGACATTGAAATGCTATGTTCTCCTTTTCTAAAACGAAAACTTTTACATTTATGAAACTTTGAAATATTGCTATTTCTGACTATTTTTGAATCAGATCAATCTCCACCTTCAGAACGATTCACCAATCAATCCTCGGAACTATTTCGGTATTTTAATTTATTGACTTAAAATATTAAAATTTATTAAAATAATCATAAATCACTGGTTCATATCCTGCCACTTTTAATTTCATAAAAGTAGAATTTTCTTTATTTAAAATATTAAAATTAAAGAATATTTTACTTACGAAAATCTAATAGTAGTGGTGATTGTTTAAAAAGTTATACTTAGAATTTTTTAACTGATACATTTAATGTTTTAAGCAACATTTTTTTTTTTTCATTTTATACAGCAGTTTTGTAATTGAAGTATATAACATTAAATGCTTAGAAGTGACATAACATAAATATAATTGGTATGTCACTTCTAAAGATGCAGTTAAAATATCCTGTAACGGTACATCAATCTATTTTTTAAAAAGTGTTCGTGTGCGTGTATATGCATGTGTCTAAAAGTTTATAAAGTAAGGTTTAAAACAGGACGCTTTCTGTATATAAAAAATAATGATAAAAAAATTTGTGATATTGTTTTGAATCAGTAATAGGGTTTCCTTGCTAGTCTCTTAGCGAAGCAAATATTTTAACACTAAACCTACCGGCATTTCACCGATACATTGGAACTGCCATTGGAAGGCGGTCATTTGACCGCCTCGTGGTAGCTTTAGTGTTAAAGGTTGCTGAATGGATGCCAGATTACTGACCTTCCAATCTTGGCGCCATATTAGGCTATTTAGTGAAAAAATTGAAAGTTATCGAATATGCAAGAATTATGATGCTATCTCTAATCGGAGCGAAGTTATTTGATCCCTCTAAGATATTCGATATTCTGTTTCAATCATAAAAAGCTGCAGAGAACCAAGTCAGAAATGAATCAAGTCAGTAAAGAACCAAGTCAATGATGAATTAAGTCAGTAAAGACCCAAGTCAGTAAAGAATTAAGTTAATCGAAGGAATTTTCGCGGAATAAGATGTCCAATTGTTTGCCTCCGACCGCTGTTCGGGCCGAGGTGATCAGGTGTAAGGTCTCGGCTTCGGAACCAGAGGGTTTCAGGTTCGAGACCCGATTCCACCGAAGAACCGTCGTATAAATGGGTCTGGTGCACGTTAAATCCATCCGGGCCAAAAATCTTCCCACCGGTTTGGTGTGAAGAGGGGAATGCCAGCTCAGGTGTCGTTCTCGTCATCTGACCACGGTTCAAAATTATGAGGTCCTTCCCAAAATAGCCCTGGTGTCGCTTTAAAACGGGACGTTAATATAACTAAACGAAACTATATTCAAGCCACGTACTTGATATACTATGTTGTGAAGTACGCATGCTGTACTATAAAGTATATATACTATATTATGAAGTGTATATACTGTACTATGAACTATATTTATTATACTACTAGCCGCCTTTGGCGACAAGCCGGTTCGCCAGTATTATCGCTCGCTACAATTTTCAATTAAATATTTTAAGAAACTGATCTCTTAATTTACTATATATATTTCGTTCAATTTACTATATATATTTTGCTAATTTGTTGTCATTTCCGGTAAAACTTCAACTTTAATTTAAAGTGAAAATGAGGAAATTGCAATTAATATAAAGATATTTTTTCATAAAACCAAGCGTTTTATTTTATTTATCATCTTTATTGTTATTTATTTATTATTATTATTATTGAATATGAGTATTGCAAACAGAATCGCTCGATATTTAGATCTTATGTGAATTACAAAATATTTTTCATAATTTATGTAATATCTCGAAGAATAATTCAACAAAAATTTCTACAGATTCAGCATAAAATTCAGTTTTTAGTTTTGCTTTCAAAAGGATTGAAATCAATAATAATATTTTGTTCCGGCCTATAAATATATTCCAAAAATTATGAAGTCTAAATTTAATGCAGTAAGGTAACATATTCTGAGAAATATTCTGGGCAGTCCAAATTTTAAATAAATGAATGAATGTTTCTATTTTCCGCGATCAACTAAGACTTATTTATGAAGTTTTGAATGTTAAAAGTTCAAAAAAACTCATCATTTTCATAATCTTAGGTCAATTAATCTTGAGAAACCTGCGCCCTGATTGGCGTATTTTCTTTGAAACGATCAATGGAAAATCTAAAATTATCGTTTTTTTATTGAATAGTGATATTTAAATTTTCATAAATCAGTCAATTTAAGTGATTGATTTAGTTGATTGGAAATTAACTCTTTTTATTTAAAATATTAGTGTGTCAAGAACATTTTGTTAATCGTGATTTCCACAGCAGAAGCTTTATGTAAAATCAAAAATTCGTTATTTATTAGAGCATTTATTGAATCAAGTTACATAAAATATAATCATTTTCCATTTAGACCATTTTAGCAGATCTGTGTCTTACTAAAGGTTTACAAATTAGCTGTGTGGCCCTGATTTGAATGGATATTCTGTTCATATTAAAAAAAAACTTGCTTTAAAATAAAACTGATTTATTGGTTTAATAATATAGAGAGTGTAAAAGTTCAAAAAATAATTTTTCTTGAATTTATTTTTTAGAAAAAATAATATTTCATATATGTTTCCTTTCCTACAGACACGTGCCGAAAATTATATTTTGCAGATTTTATTTCCAAAAAGATTTAATTTATTTTTAGTTGGAGATTTAATCAATGTGATGGCAACACTTTGAAAAAAGCTAATTTTTTTCCCATGAATGCGAAACGTGCTTAATTTTAATTTTTATTTTTTGCGAAAAAAATTATTGAAAAACATAGTTAAAATATTTATTTAAAAATTCATTAAATATAGAAATTTAATTTGAAGATTAAAACATTTGTATCATTTAAAAGATAAATTTTTGATCTTCAACTTCATGTAAAATACTTTTTTGTGCGGTAATAGTTTTGGAAGTTATAGCAGAAAAACTTCAAAATTTCGCTTAATTTTTAAATAAATAAAATTCTAGTTAAAAATTTGAAACAATAACCCCCAGGTGCACATTTTCGGACTCCAAGGTTTACAAGTGCCAAATTTGGTAGCTGTAGGTTGAATGGTCTGGCCTGTAGAGTGCCAACACACACACACACACACACATTCAGCTTTATTATAAGTACTAGCCGCCTTTGGCGACCAGCCGGTTCGCCAGTATTACCTCTCACTACAATTTTCAATTAAATATTTTAAGTAATTGGTCTCTTAAAGGATTCTGAAACAAAACATTTTTAATCTTTAAATTTTGATAGTCATACCAAACTTATACTGTTTAGATCGTTTCGTTCAATTTACTATATATATTTTGCTAATTTGTTGTCATTTCCGGCAAAAGTTCAACTTTAATTTAAAATGTAAATGATGAAATTGCAATTAATATTAAGATATCTTTTAATATAACCAAGCGTTTTATTTTATTTATCATCTTCATTGTTATTGATTGATTATTATTATTATTGAATGTGAATATTACAAACAGAATCGCTCGGTATTTAAATCTTATGTTAACTACAAAATATATTTCATAATTTATGTAATATCTCAAACAATAATTCAACAGAAATTTCTGAGATTCAGCATAAAATTCTGTTTTTAGATTTGCTTTCAAAAGGATTGAAATGAAATCAATAATAATATTTAGTTCCTGCCTGTAAATATATTTCAAAAATTATGAAGTCTAAATTTAATGCAGTAAGGTATCATATTCTGAGAAATATTCTAGACACACCAAATTTTAAATAAATGAATGAATGTTTCTATTTTTCACGATCAGCTAAGACTTATTTATGAAGTTTTAAATGTTAGAAATTTAGAAAAACTCCACATTTTCATAATCTTAGGCCAATTAATCTTGAGAAACCTGCGCGCTGATTGGCGTATTTTCTTCGAAGCGGTCGATGGAAAATCTAAAATTATCCTTTTTTTATTGAATAGTGATATTCAAATTTTCATAAATCAGTTAGTTTAAGTGATTGGAAATTAACTCTTAAAAGTCAGTGATTTAGTTGATTGGAAATTAACTCTATGACCACCATAAAATCTGTACTTTCTCTGGTGGTGTATGCATTCTCCTTAATATCCGCTCGAATAAAACATCACATATAAAAGTACTACATAGAACAAACACATCAAAAGTAAACATAACATTTCAATAGTTGCCAAAAACAAAAGACAGAAAAATGCAATTAATAAGCAGACGATATTTAGAAAAGTACAGATATTTAGACTGGAAAATGAAATTATCTGAAATTAACGACACGCGTAGACGATATTCACAAAAGTAAAAATATTCAAACCTGAAAAGGAAAATATATGAGTTATTCCATCAATAAATGGCATAAGTTGGTTTATATCTTCATTATTTTATAAGTCAATAAACATCAAAATGGGTCCGGGACTAAATAAATACCCTGTATAGAGAGTGTAAAAGATCATAAAATAATTTTTCTTGAATTTAATTTTTTATTTCATATTTGATTCATTTCCTACAAACACGTGCCAAAAATTATATTTTTGCAGATTTCATTTCCAAAAAGATTTAATTTATTTTTAATTGGAGCTTTAATCAATGCGATGGTAACACTTTGTAAAAAGCTAATTTTTTCCATGAATGCGAAACGTGCTTAATTTTAATTTTTAATTTTTACGAAAAAAATTATTTAAAAACATAGTTAAAATATTTATTTAAAAATTCATTAAAAACATAAATTTAATTTTAAGATTAAAACATTAGTATCATTTAAAAGATAAATTTTTGATCTTTAACTTCATGTAAAAATCATTTTTGTGCGGTAATATTTTCGGAAGTTATAGCAGAAACACGTCAAAATTTCGCTTAATTTTTAAATAAATAAAATTCTAGTTAAAAATTCGAAAAAATAACCCCCAGGTGCACATTCCCGACATCCAAGGTATATACGTGCCAAATTTGGTAGCTGTAGGTTGAATGGTCTGGCCTATAGAGAGCCAACATACACACACACACACACACACACATTGAGCTTTATTGTAAGTATAGATAGATGAAGTGCTAAAGTGCTATATATATATTGTTCTCGACAAAACAATAACCAACGTACTTTCTCTTTGTAATCTTCATATGCGCTAAACCAAAAAGTTTCTATAAATTTCGAATGTAAAAATTAGAATCGCATTATAAAGAAAATGAAAGGAAGAAAAGTTGTCATTACTTTCACGAGTTATTGTACGCATTTAAACCCAAATTTAAATAACCTAGTCTTTTTAAGTTTATTGTAAGAGCATAAATTGTACTATCCACTTCTATATTTGTCACCATATTCGCCAAGCTTGGCAGAATTCTTATTCTATTTATGTCCAATTCCTTTGGCGCTCTACACGCCAGACTTTTGACCTACAGTTACCTCATTTCGCATTTGGAAAGTAGAAACGCGCACTGCGGAACGATTGTTTAGAAATTTTAAGGAAAACAGGAAGTTAATATATATAACTAAACTAAACCGAGCGCTGTTAAGCTATTCTGCTATTGAATTAACTCTTTGTTGTTTGCTAGTGTGTAATTGATTTCTGCAAATACAATATTTATGCAAGCTTCATCTGTGTTTTGTTATCTGTGTTTCATTTTTTTCTCGAAAAACAAAGCATCGTTATCCGTTATTTAAATTGTTGGACCTCACTTTATTCTCAACCGATGTATTTCCGTTAGAATACGCTATTTTATGCTGCACGAAAGTAAATATAATAGAAACATTGTGTTATTAATGAATTGCAAAAATAATTTAAAAAATTTAATAATGCAGCATTTAAATTGAAAAAAGAAATTTAAGTTGCAAAATCAAGCAAAGATTTTATCTTGAATTGAAACATGGCACTAAAAACAGATACATTTCACATAAACAAAAGGAAATTGTGAAAACATATAAGTTTAGGTGTCTCAAAAGTTTCTTTCTCATCGCGCTGCAAATAGCCTTATTTGGCTCTACTTGTGCAAACATGCAGGCTTATCTATTAGCCGTCTATGTTATCGTCCCAGAACTCTTACAGTCCGTTTCGTTTGTGCCATAGTCTGTTTTAGGACTTTCATCCACAGTGTTAAACATGGGTAGCGAAAGGCGACATTTACGGCATGCTATGCCATAATGTTTCAACAAATGTGACAGTGGAAAGAATACTGTCGACGAGATTTGTAGCGTGTACGGGAGATAGTGCTATAACTAATACAACCGTTCGCAATTGGCTTAAAATATTTAGAGATGGAAATTTTAATCTGGAAGATGAAGATTAGCTCCTTCTCTACGAGCTCCTTCTTGAAGGTGAAACAATAAATTTTACGAAATACTGTCATCAACTGGATCAATTGAAAGCTGCCATAATGAAAAAACGGCCAGAATTAATGAACCGATAAGGTGTTGTTTTTCATCACGACAACGCGAGACCACATATTGCATTAATCTTAGGAGAGAAGCTCTTAACGTTTGATTGGAATGTTTTACCGCATCCTGCATACTCTCCAGATCTAGCTCCTTCTGATTATTACTTCTTTCTGCCCTTAAAAAAAATTCTCTTCGCGATAAGAGTTTTAAATGCATCAGCGAAATAAGAGCGCACCTCAAAGATTAATTCTTGCCAAAAACACAGCAATTTTAGAAAAAAGGCATAATGAGGCTTCCTGAGAGATGGAAGAAGACAATAGAACAAAAGGGTACGAATATAAAAGAATAATATCTTTAAATATTGTGTATTCATTTCTTATTAGAAATAGAAAAGAAACTTATGGGACACCCTAATATATAATGTAATTATTTCTTCCTTTTGATAGTATTGTTCCAAAAGCTATTATCGTAGTTTTTCTACATCTTTGAGAAAGTTAAAAGTAGCAATTTTTAGATCAATACATTGGATCGATTCAATTCCGACGGCTCCCGTAAAGATGAATATCTCTAGAAAGATGAATTCGAAATGAAATCGAAAAATATGAATTTGTTGTGAGTCGATAGGTGTCAGGTGAGTGAGTGTAAGTCATTTTTCAAATAATTTCCAGAAAATAGAGTGTTTAAAACTATAGAAGTATAAAGAAAATACGGAGCTCTGGTTATAACCAAATATGATATCATTTAGTCGTTGTCATTTATTTATTATTCAAATGTATGCACCAATCTGACTGAAATATTTCACTGGACAATAAGCCTTGAACCGAAGATAGATTTTCACTCAGTGACGCTAAACTTCATTTGATCAATAGAAAATTCATTTTCAGTGGTTTATTAATTTTATTACCACCACTTTATTATCAATAAAGTGGTTTTATTGCCATGGCCACCACTTTATTGATAATAAAGTGGTGATTCACATCAAGTTCAGAGGGCGATTGCTGCTAATATTTCGTATCTTGAGATTTGGTAAAAAAAAGCAAAGTATAAAATTCTTAAAAAATTTTAGTTTTTTTATCATTTTGCTTTTTTAAAGTAGTTATAATTTTATTTTGTGTGTTAATATAATGAATCCTTCCAAACATTAATTTATCCAAATTTGAATATTTAAAAAAATTAATAACTTAATGCCTACTTCTCTTTAAAAAAATGCATACCATAATGGCACATTTTTAATGAAGAATTAATGATTGCGATTTTTAAAATACAATATTTTGCAGTTTTGTGAAAAATATTTTTTATAAAAGTATAGAACTGAAACAAATAGTTCATTTCATTTTGATAAAATTATTTTAATCTAAACGTTTAATTAAATAATTTTTTGGAGACATAAATAAAAATTGCGAATGAATAGCAAATATAAAAATGCACTTTAATATGATTTTATTTTTTTTTTTACTTGTAACAAAAATATTTTTTTTCCTTCAAAATTAAATTCTTAAAAACTCAATCCATAATTTTCAATAAATTTTCTTGCTATTATTTTTAATTAATTTTACAAATCAACGAGTTAATTAACAGTGATCATGGTTCTGCAAATATTTATTAAATAAATACCAGATATTAAATATGGGCATTAAACTCCTCCCACAAATCATATTAATTTTTAAAAGAGAATTGAGAGTTTTGAAAATTTGTTGTTTTCGTTTTATTTTAGTTTCAAAATCATTATCATTCTACCATCTCTTGTTGCAGTCTGTAACTCTTCATTCATTTATGTATAGACGTAGTTTCTTGATCTAATTTTCCTTGTGATTGCAATGGCCTTGAAGTGGAAGTTCCATGCATGGAGGGTTCTACCATGCTGATATCTCTGAAAAGCTACCTAGTATGGAAGTAAATTTAGTTAGAGATTATGGCCTCATTTGCGTCGTTTTCGCTATTTGTGATTTAACGTTTTTATTTTCTTGAATACAAATTAAAGAAAGAGAAGGTGTTTTCACCTTCAAAAAATTCGATTTCGGGATATCCATCTCCCTGAGTCTGAAAAACACAACTATGTGTAACTATGTCTGTCTGTCTGTTACCATGATAACTCTAAAAAGCTTTGATCTAGGAAGAGTGTCTTGATACTGGTCTTAATGTTAAATTTATAAATTTCTTAAACACTATATTTAAAGAAATCAATGAATAAAATTTGACACGAAGTTTTAAAATCTAGAGAGAGAGAAGTTTTAAAATCTAGATCTTTACAGAGATGATTTGATTCAGATTTTTAAATAAATCCCTCCAAGAGCTGCATTTCAGTTGGTCTGTACTTTATCAGGCTTATAAATGCAATAATTAAAAAAATGCAGCGACTTAGATAAATTAAATTTGATATATGAACTTATGACCAAAAATTTCAGTTTTGTTTCAATTTTTTTTATTTCGATCCTTCAAAAAATTGCGTCTAAAATACATTTCGGTTTTCGCCATTATAATCCAAAAACCATAACTTTCATGTGGGGGAATCATAAAATAAAAATAAGAGCACTTGATGAGTTTACAATTTTATCCAAAATCCATAATTTTATGCAGGGAAATGACAGTTACATTTACAGAGATGATTGCGCATAGAATGGAATTTCAGTAAATAATATTTAATAATCAGCATTAGGATTAAGAGGACCACCTGTTATATATTCAGAGTGCTGACCTGCCTTATGTTCATCATATAATTTGACGGTTTGTATTGCTGCCCTTAAACTTTACAAATTTATAACAAATTCTGTTAATACTGCTTTTCGTCCTGTATCGACTAATGAACTAACGAGAAAGATTACCCCGAACATTCTAACTCCCTGGGGAGGGCACCTCGAAATGAGTATGAGATAGATGCTTTCGGCATGGTGGTTGGATCTTGCCACCCTGGTGGGTACACAAATAGGTGGGGGATCTGACTCCTCCCATCGATGACGGGACGTACTTCCTTCGGGGAGGGTTGTACCGTGGCCGTTGACGGCTCTTAGGACTCAACCATGGTTCCCACCAATGTTGCTGTTGCGGCGGTCCGGTCATTCAGTTTTATGGTTTAAATCCGTGTGCCTTCTTGGCGGGTCGGAGGTCAGATGTATGACTACCCCGAATATTCTCGCATACTCTTTAATAAAAGTGCTATAACCCTCTCCCTTTCGCATAGAAATTGAGAAATTCGGAGAACGCCATGAGTGCTCAGATTATTATCTTCAGAGCCTCACATATAATAGTAAGGAGAAAACATCGAGTATATATTTTCAACACTATTTTGTCAAGTGATTGAAACCATACACTACAGAACTACAAATTTCTTTATACGATCACGTTCAAATTTTAATTTATTAAATTTTTAATTGAACGAATTTACGTACATTTAGGGGGTACATCCTTTAATTGATTTTATTTAAAATATGATGCTCAGTTTCAGTATCTAAGGTGTAAATCCGTATTGAATTCATTCTATCCAACTTATTAAGCTTCGTAACTATCGTATTCGCTTGCACATGGACTGACACAGACAGACACGGGCCTAGGTGGCCTGTTGGTAAGGTCTTGGCTACGGAACCGGAAGGTTTCAGGTTCGAAAGCCGATTCCAGAGAAGAGCCATCGTGTAAGTAGTTCTGGTGCAAGCCAAATCCGTCGGTAACAAACATCTTCCCCCTGGTATGGTGTGGAATTTTGGAGAGGGGGTGCCAGCCCAGGTGTCGCCCTCTTCATCTTATCGTGACTCAAAATTACGAAGACCATCCAAAAATAGCCCTAGTGTTGCTTTAAAACGGGACGTTAATATAAATGAAATAAACAGCACTGGCAGACAAACTTCCAAAAAAAAAGGATTTTGAAATGGTAATGAAAGAAGTCTGTAAATTTTATATAAAGACAGCATAATTCCATCTATCTAGCCCATAATTCTTTTGAAATATCAGGTTCATAAACAGGCAGATATAATTTCCAAAATATGACTATTACAATATTTCCTCTTTATATATAATTTTTTATACGAAAGAATAAAGAAAACGAACTAAAGTATAAGGAATATAAAGTATAGGAATGAGGACTAAAGTGTAAAGAATATTCATATCATTCCTTAGCAACATAAATTATTCAGTTGGAATCGTAAAGACCAGAGCAGGAAAATTATGTTTTTGAAAATTAAATCTGATCAAAGAAATTAAAAAATAAAATTCCTGCTCAAATACAGTTTTACAGTATATATTTTATCACATAGCTTAATATATTAT
This sequence comes from Argiope aurantia, assembly GCA_026543865.1. Lineage (NCBI taxonomy): Eukaryota > Metazoa > Arthropoda > Arachnida > Araneae > Araneidae > Argiope > Argiope aurantia. Next base: position 168,107 of record JAPMOR010066408.1, read on the forward strand.
TTTGAAATCGGATAATTACCTAATTACCCAAAACGATATTACACTTAACCTTAAAGGTATAATAAGATTACCATCTTGCCTTATCTTATCGTATTTGCAGGTAATTTGCGTTAAAAGCCGATTTAAAAAGTCTAACCACATAAAAGATAATTACATATATTTTTGAGGATTACTCCTAGGGAGCTTCCTGTTCCAAATTTAGAAAAAAGGGAATATTATTGAATTTTCATCAAACCCAGAAGGCACCATTAAAAACATTCCTAATGCATAAAGATTAGTAATCGATTTTCTTTTCTCTGCTCTATGTAGGTAACTGGTAATTAAAGGTCTCGTAACTGCGATGTAACTAAAAATACGTTCTGCTAATTTACGGAACGTAATAAACAGGCTTTAATGTTCAACCAAATCTTTCCAAAGGGCCTTCCGACATTACTTAATAGCGATGTTAATCCTTTGCCTTAAGTTATCCTACCATAAAAGTATCTACGTGAGCTGGCTATAATGTATGTTAAAAGGTCCCTTGGAAAATAAGATTAAGCACTAAGTTTATGAAGTATGTTAAATGCTAATCCTGTCTTTAGTTAAATAGTAGTGGTGATATAGTAAAGTAACTTACAATTGTGAAACATTGTTTTTCTTTTGCATATGCAAAGTATTGTATACGAAAACGTATTTTTTTAATTAATATAACTAAAAAGTAGACATAAGGTGGGGATCTGAATTCTCTAAATCAATTCAAATTTTAATCGCATTTATAGCTTATTTTTAATTTTTAATGAATGAATTGCAATTATTCGTTACCCATCTGTTTCCTTATTGTTTTCAGTTTCTCGCTGTTTTACGATTTCTTTAAAACACTAGATTTTTTTTTACTTTCAAATATATTAACCCCCCCCCCCCGTAATTGAGAATGAGAAGCTTCCGGCATGGTGGTTGGTTCTCCCCACCCATGTGGGTACAGAAAAATGTGGGGGTCTGGTTCCTCCCATCGATGACAGGACGTACTTTCCGAGGGAAGGGTTGTACCGTGGCCGGTGATGGCCCTTAGGAATCAATCACAGTTCCCGCCATTGTTGCTGTTGCGGCTGTCCGATCACTCGGATTTTTCCGTGTTCCTTCCGGCGGGTCGGAGTACCCAGTTTAAGATTTCCAATACATTATTAAAAGTATATTTTAAAACACTTCTTTCTTTATACTTTTTTACTTTCTAGCTTTTTGCAATTTAAATGACAGTTCAATCGATGCATGATTATATTTGTAGCTTGATTTGTGTATCTTTATATTTAAAATTTACTTACAATTATATAGCAATGTTAATGTATCCTCAAAAAAATGCATTTATCAATGTCGCAACGTACATGTGAATAAGCTCAGTAGTTAAAAAATAAATATGTTGGATGATTATTCAATTTTATTAAAATAAGAATGATCAAATTACTTTTACTCATTAATTTTTAACTGTTTTATTATTGAGTTCAAAGATGGTTTCGACTACGGATGAATGCTCGTATTTGCTAGGGGAAGATCAGTTCCTCTCTTATTTGGCTAGGAGCCAAATTCAGGATGAAAGATCACGAGAATTATTTTCATTAGATACATTCTAATTTCATTATCTCTAGCTCTTTTTTATAGCGCTTTTTCATTTTCATTTGTTTGTTTTGGTTTTTATCTTCTCTCTTTTCTCTCACCAGTCGCAATCAGATAAAAATAAATTCTTAAAATCAATATTACATTTTTCATTTGTTTTTAAAACACAATATTGTTGTGATTCCAATTTCGTTACTAATTATCAGTCACAGGCAAAGGCCATGACAATTCAGCTAATATAAAATAAATGAAGAAATTGATGATAATTATCGTATGAAGAAATGAAGAAAGTGATGAAGAAATAGATGTTAACTATACAGACATAAATTTAAATGAAAAATATCGAAATTTTTGTTATATCTTAGGTACTATATATTGTAAAAAATCATTCATATGAGAAAAATATTTAAACATTTATAAGCAAAACAGGAATACAATATGAACGGGAAATTTAAAAATCCAATGATATGAAAGAAAACATGTCTGAAATTCAAAACTTCTTTGCTTGTCAAACCTAAAGACACATCGCTTGAGTAAAAGAAAAATACCCAGATTTTTCTTCAGTGCCATGCATTTCTATACAAAAACTTACAAAAGGCGGATTACAGTGTAATGTATTCAAGTGAAATACATGTATACATATCAGAAAAATAAAAACTATTTTTTTGAAATACTACCTTAAATTCTATCTTAAGATTTATGCGTCTGCTATTTCTTTTCCGTTTAATACTAAAATAGTTATAGTAAAAAAAATTATAAAAAAAAACTCTGTCTTTTCCACTTAAATCCAAAACGACTTTTACTTTGATATTTAACAGAAATATGCCAGTAGAAAATCCTCTAACTGAGGAAAAATATCATTTATTTTTATTGTTGCTTTTATTACAGTTCATGTATTAAAATAAATTAATATAAATTATAATAGTCGTTTATTAATTTTTAATCAGGTGGTTCACCAGGAATATTGGTTGTGTTTAACTTCAGATAAAACGTTTCTATTAAATTACATGTCCATGATTCAGCCAAATTGTCTAATTAAGACATGAATATAATATTTTATTTACCTTAGTTAAACGCTTTCATTTTTACATGAGTCTTTCTAAGAAGGCAATCCCGTAATATCATAGCGCAATTAAAATCTTAAATTCCAGCTCTCCTATCCTATAACTTTCTCGATATATTTCAACTTCAGTTTTTTATTTGTATTGCAAACTATACAGATATTAAATAGAACACTTTTTCTTTAGCTTTCAATATTGGAAGAAAATCGCTCAATCAAATATTTGATGAAAAAAGAAAAAGGATTTGAATTTCAAAACAACAATGTAATCTGTTGTTTGAAATTACGCAAAAAAAATTGTTTTCAAACAATTGTCAAAATTTAATAAACATTCGCATGACCATTAAATCGGCATCATTAAAAGACAATTTCTTAAACTTTGAAACGGTGTAAAATTCATTTTTGTGAAATAATATTATCGGAATTAATCGCTGAAAAACGCCAAAATCAGCTTAATTTTAAATTAAATAAATTATAATCAAAATGTCAAAAAATCGCTCCCAGGTGCACATTCCTCACCTGCAAGTTATATTTGTGCCAATTTTTTAATATGTAGGTTGGACGGTCTGATGCGCAGAGCGTCAAGATAAACAATGATGAATGCAGCACACATTCATATTTATTATTAGTAAAGATATGCCTTTCTGTCAAAGCGATAACCAAATCATTCTAAATTTATTTATCTATAAATATATATGTAGTATTATTATAATGTTTAAGATAAAGCCTAATATATAATACATTATATTTCTTCAATTGATGTAATAATAATATAATATATATTAGGTCTACCGGAAATTTTGTCCGTTTTAGAATGAAACAAAGGAATACATTTTTTCATACTTTGGATAAACTTTATTGAATAATATAATTGCCATCATTATTTATGACATCTTGCCAGCGTGATGGCAATTTGTATATCCCGTTTTTAAAAAATGTCTTATCTCTAGAGGCCAAAAATTGAACCAATGCTTGTCTGATATCTTCTTCGTTCTTGAATTGTTTGCCCTGCAAGAAATTTTGTAAGGACAGAAACAAGTGATAATCAGATGGTGCTAGGTCCTGGGAGTATGGTGGATGCGACAGAATTTCCCAGCCTAGCTCTGCGACTTTCTGACGAGTCCCCAAAGCAGCATGTGGCCTGGCATTGTCATGAAGCAGTATGATGTCCTTTCTATTGAACATCGCCGGCCTCTTTTCTTGGAGTGCCGTTTTTAATTTATCCAATTGCTGACAGTATCTCTCCGAATTTAGCCTTTCGTTTGGTTTCAACAGCTCAAAATGTATTGGTCCTCGAATGTCCCACCATATACACAACATTCTCTTGTTCAGGCTCAACTTCGGTTTAGAGGTAGAGGGGGCAGGTTTTCCGGGTTCACAATATGCCCTTTTTCTTATGATGTTTTCATAGGTAATCCACTTTTCATCCCCAGTTATGATTGCAATCGGAGCGGACAGAACTTTCCGGTAGACCTAATATTATAATCTTTAAATATCACTGGTATCATTAAATATTACACTTTCCAAGTAGTATATATGAAAAAGAAAGAAAAAAAATCAGCCAAAGTAATCTGTCTGAAGTTTTCTCTTAAACTCTCTAATATCTGTGCCATCCCCCACCCGTCTTCTGCATAAAGATTGTTGGCCTTTGAAAAGACAGTGGACAAAATAAAGGCCTCTGATTTTTATTGCGTAGATTAATCATGCACATTAGCAGTTAGCGCTTTGTTATAGCGTGAAGAAACCCGAATAGCCATTTGTCTTTTTATCAACCATTGTAGCTAAAATTTTACTAAGAACTACAGTTTCAGTAACAAGATGATATACCAAATTCCATTCATCTAAATCATTAAGCTTTTGAGTAATATCTCTTCCATGTATTCGAATTACAGACCGACAAACAATCAACTCATTGTAAGCTTTAGATCTACACTTTAGATAAAAAATCTGTGTGCAAAAATGTATTTATCTAATTTTTAATATTTTGTATTTATTGTATTGATATCGTATTAATTTTTAGATCGACTCTTTAGGTGATAAATCTGTGTGCTAAATTTTATTTATCTAGTTTTTAATATTTTGTTTTTATCGTATTGATATCGTATTAATCTTTGGATCTACTCTTTAGATAAAAACTCTGTGTGCTAAAATTTATTTATCTAATTTTTTTAATATTTTGTATTTATACTATTGATATTGTATTAATCTTTGGATCTACTCTTTAGGTAATAAATCTGAGTGCTAAAGTTCATTTATCTAGTTTTTAATATTTTGTATTTATTGTATTCAATTCTTCTCTAACAGCTTGAAAAACTTGACTTAAAACTTCGTTAATTTCTTTGTTTGCAAACAAAATTAACTTTGTTCAATCTTTGACAGAAATCGATATATTTCGTGTAAAACAACCCTCTGGCTCTTCACCCCTCTAGCTAAAGCATTTTTGAAAGCTCGTATTCACATATATTCAGATATATATAATTCCAAAAATGTGTTTTTTGAACTCAGAGAGAACTGAAACATGGAAATTCGGCAAAACCTTGACTTTGAATTTTTTGAAGCTTACAACATTCTCTTTGTATATTTCTTTTGCTAGTAAATATTTCTCAGAAGCCAAGAAAAACTTCTTCGAAGTTTATGCTTTGATGTTATAAAGGAACTCCATTTTATACAATAATATTTTACTTAGTCAACTTAGAACAATAACTTTGTTCATATTTTCCTTTTAAAATGAAACAAATTATTTCCTTTTTGTCTTTGATTTCCTTAGCGCTGCGTTAATATTTTTAATAACAAATTTATTGAATGCATTCATTTTCTTTTGTTAAGAATAAACCGTAAAAGTTTCAACAAGTAATAAATTAAGGAACTTATTTATTAGGGAAGAATGAAAAAAATGGAACTTTTCTTTATTTCGTGTTTTTTTACATACAGGGTGATCAAGAAATAACAGGACGTATTCGGGGTCCTGTAGAGTGGTATGGACTGGACAAAATATAACAAAATTTGGCCTCCATACACATTAGATTTATCAAGAAAAAAATAGTACCAAAAAACGCTGATAGGGGAAATCCTGACGCTGCAAGCGCATAATATGTGGAAAAAGAATACATAACTGCCAATGGAAACAGTAAATAGCAACACACCAAATACCAATGAAAAACGTTTACTATGGCAATTTACAAATTTGGCTCAAAGTGACCGCCAACTTGATGTTCCAATAATTGCATGTGGTACGCGAGGTTTTCGACGGTGGCTCGTAGCATATCGACATTTATTCGTCTAACATGTAAACTTATTTGATCTTTTAAAGTAGGAATGTCAGGAACATGTCCTTGATACACAACGCCTTTTACGTGACCCAGAACCGCCTCGCAACCAGAAATTGCCAAGATTCAGATCAGTGTCATCGGTTAATGGGTGTTATCCTATACGGATAAAATTTTAGGATCTTACGTAATATCTTCTGCATCGTCGAGAACGGGGTATCTGTTTGTCGTGATATTGAACGTGCATTGCTGATAACCTGCTTATTAGCTATCGCCTGATCCATAACGACAGTTGCTACTCCTTTAACTTGTTCCTGCTAGATAACTTTATGTCCTCAGCCTGGTTGCACATCAAGAATTCCTGTTGCTTCAAATCTTTCAACCATTCTTCTTAAGGTAGTTATGGTCGTCGGTTCTCTACGTAACTATTTTAACCTCCGGTATTCACGAAGAGCAGAAATGGCATTTTCAATCCGCTGATAAAACAGCTTGACTAATAAGTCGCGTTCACATAGTGACAACGCAATCGACGGGCGAATTCTTGCAGAATGACTTAAATTCTCGCAAACCTGTCTTTTATCTTCGATGTCATGTCATAAAGTACCCGTACCCGTATAAGCAAATTACATAATAAAGTTTTCGATCGCAGCGCCAGGATTTCCCTTATTGCCGATTTTGGTACTAATTTTATTTCTTGATAAATCGAAATCGCATACTTTAATGTGTATGGTGGCCAAATTTTGTTATATTTCGCCCCATACATAACACGCTACAGGGCTCCGAAAACCACCGGTTATTTCTTGATTACCTTGCAATCATGCATTTTTATCTTTTTCATACCAAGTTGTAAAGATATATTGCACGCCATTTTTTGTTACCTCTTCCAATGTCTTTATTGTTGCTCTTCTTCGGAACTTACAAATCGTTACCCTTTAAGTACATTCTTCATAAGAAGAAAAAAATGACTTTAAAACTGGTCAGCTGAATTAGATGGCTGTAGATATACTGAAATATGATTTTTTGGTAGCAGAAGGAACTTACAGGTTACTTCATTATCGTGCTGAAGCATTCACAATTTCGCCTTCCTTCAGATGTTAAATTTTAAATGCCTGTTCTAAATATTCTAAATAAACGTTCTAATAACAAAATGGTTTAAATATTCGAACAAGATATAACTTGTTCTGGTTATTCAGTTACATGATACTCTTCATTTGTTTAATGGGGAATGGCTTAGTTCCTTTGCATTTTCTAAATATTCTAAATAAACGTTCTAATAACAAAACGGTTTAAATATTCGAAAAAGATATAACTTGTTCTGGTTATTCAGTTACATGATACTCTTCATTTGTTCAATGGGGAATGGCTTAGTTCCTTTGCATTTTCTAAATATTCTAAATAAACGTTCTAATAACAAAACGGTTTAAATATTCGAACAAGATATAACTTGTTCTGGTTATTCAGTTACATGATACTCTTCATTTGTTCAATGGGGAATGGCTTAGTTCCTTTGCATTTGGAAAATAGAAAAATTCGTAAACTTTTTATTACAGTACTAATTAGAAGATGGAAATTATTGAATGGCTTCCATATCAATGAATTATTTCACCAGTATTTGATTATATTAGTCACTTAGAAGCCCTGGATTGTTCAGAAAACAAAAATTAAGAAAACTGATGCTTTTAATGCTATAATAATTATTCAATTATATGTAATAATCATTAATAGCATAATGCTAGCTTAAGAAAAAACAAAGCAGCAAGTAAATACATTAATAACTAAAAGGAATATTGTTTAATTTATTTATTTCTATAAAATCTAAAAAAAATAAAAAGATAATAATTCATGGAACTAATCCTATTGGTTTCCAGGTGACTCGCATTCAATTCCTACAAAAAAATCTCTGATGTCTTTTTCCGTTGAAAAGCCCTGAAAAAAAATTTTAAATCCAAAATGAGCAAGCTCATAAAAATAAATACTTAAAGAAGACGGTTTTTTTTATATATAAATTTTAAAAATGATATTTTTAATGCAATAATAATTATAAAATGATATATGATAACATAATACTGATTTGAAAAAACAGCATGTAAATATATTAATAATTAAAAGAATATAATTTATTCTTTTATTTTCGATAATACCTATAAAAATCGGAAAAGATTTTTTAAAAAAGGCACTTAATCCCATTGATTTCTAAGAGACTCGTATGCCTTTACTACAAAACAGTCTCTAATATCTTCTTCCATTGAAAAACTCTGAAAATCCAAAATCGCAATTTTTTAAACGAAATATTCAAAGCAGCCGATTTTTTATCCTCATCAATAATGTATGACGATATGATAAAATAAAAACAACAACAAAAAATGCTGAACTGAGATCCCAGACGGGAAAATGCATAGACTAAAAAAAAAAAGACCTATTCGGTCTCCTATAAAAATCTCCAATGAATGTCTTCCCTGACCTGCTTACAGCAGTGCTCTTAGAATGATGTCATCAGAAATGTTGCCACCGAAGAGGGGAAAGGTGCAAGCCATAAATCAAACGAATATCGTCACGTGACATCATAAATCAAGTTGACATGCTTGAGGTTAGTAACCGGATACACGTCACATGCATATTCAAATTTTATTTCGAATCAATGCAACATCTTCATCAAGGAAACAGTCTTTTCCTCTCCAATTTGTATTTTAATTTTCCTTTTAAGAAATAATCGTAATCGTAATCGAACGAAAAATTAATTCGTTTAGGCAGCCGATATTTGCTGACAAGCTCACTTGATAGATTATATCTTGTTCTTCGGCCGGAATATTATTGAATGTAACAGTTTCGAATGTTTTCTTTTCTTTTTTTATTTCAATAGCATTCTTCGCTTGTTATTATTTGAAATTGATTATTCAATTAGAATTGGGCGTCTTTGCATAAGAAGATAAATTTGCTACAAATTGATAGTAGTTGATGAAAGTTATTTCAATGAAATATTTTTTAACAGTCATCTAATACTAACAATCTTTTTATTCCTTCCATTTCATCAATGTGTGTCACTGTGGAACATTTGGTTTGGTTGATATATATAATATTCTTTTAGAATATTTTCTAGCTTCTCATACACAAGATATATTAATATTCTTTACTTATTGTCATTTAAAATTGATTATTAAATTAGTACGGAATTTGTCCACATTGAGATAAATTTGCTAAAAATTGGTAGTAATTGATAAGCTAATATCACTGAAATATTTTAGCCATTAATGTATTCGTTTATTAGAAACACTTCATGGTTCGTCACTGCTTCACATAGAAATGTTGGAGACTGTATAAAATACAAACTCTTTTTATGTTTTTAAGGTTTTGTTATCATTGTTACATACTATTCATTTCAATATCCTGAGGCTTTTTGGCAATTCTACTTCGCTAAAGAGTAAGGCATGATAAAATTAGCTCATTTCCGATATTCTTTGTCATTCGTTGTCCTCAATTTCTTCCCCAAATTAAGTTATTTTTCGTTTTTTTTTTTCTAGTTTTAGTTTTTGTATCTTATTATAAGAGTTTTCAAACGGTGCCATAAAATCTCAATAATTTTGAGGTTAGGACTGTTTACTGGCCATGATAACAATTCAATGCTCTTTTTACTAAAACACTCTTTCGATATTTTTGCTGTGTGGCAAGGAGCTGATTCCTTCCGGAAAAAATGATGTGTTGTTGGGAAAGAGATCACTGATGGAAGGTGTAAATTTTGCTTCTACTAATGTGTCAATGTATTTTCTTGCATTTAATGTCCCGGCGATAACATGAAAGAGACCAATACCATCTGCAGATATGCAAGACCAAATCATTACACTAAATGAGTTCTTCATAGTTGCCTGAATGCAGTCAGGATGTAGCTCTTCACCTATTCTATGTCTTACATATTTTCGCCATCACTACCCAATAACAATATCTTTGTTTCATCACTCCGTATAACTTGTGACCACTGATCATCTGCCCAATTAATGTGTTCCTTTGTCTTCAGTAATCTTTTTACACACGGCTGTAAATTGAGATAAGGATTTTTTGTTCAATTCTTCTAATAATCTTCTCCTAACATCTAATAATCTTCTCCTGATTGTTCTTGAACTGACATAAATGACAGCATCATTCAATTCACTTCTGGTGGCCGCTGATGACATTCTTCTATCTTGGTATTTTTATTCTTTTGTCATAAACAGATGTGGTGCACTTTTTTCAGCCATTTCCTGCTTCGTTTTTATTGAATTTGTTGACTGATATTGTAAGCAAAACTTTCGGACTCCAGATGTAATTACTGAACCACCCACCAATTAAAGAAGTCAATGACAAATAAAAAAAGTTTAAACATAAAAAATTGTTATTATTGTCTAAAAAAATTCTTAAAATCGAAGATCGTGTATTTTCCATTTGTTCACCGTAATGTTTAGGCCACTAACAATAAACAAGAATTGCTCCAAAGGTATTTGATTGGGAATTAGTATTTTTTTCCCGACAATATTACGAGTTATCCGCAGTTTTTAAGCATCCTAAGTCCGTGTACAATACGAATTACCTTATCGTTAAATGTAAACATCTCCTTCTTTCATTTTTCCTCTTATCCCCATCTTGAATAAATAAACGCATCCTAACGCATGCGCAAAAGCACGAAGTGTTTTAGAATCCGAGATTGAACAGTAGAAGCAGGATTAATTCTTTTCTACAAAAATTCTGAGTTTCTGATAATGGCTAGGTAAGTTTTTGGAATTCTACAAGGCAGACAATTTGATTTAGAGTGCCAAATTT
>JAPMOR010066408.1:180228-191710 GCA_026543865.1 Argiope aurantia
CTGGGTGGTTATAATTAAAGTGCAAGTGTTTTAAGGACTGTAAAAGGAAAACTACTTGGAATATGTTGAACAAATTTGGTATATGTTATATTTACAACATGGGGAAATGAATACACAATGAGAAAAATAAGTTCAACTTTTTGTCATAGGTGGCGCTTTTTAATGACAATATATTATACATTGTGATTATAACATTTTCCTGTGTTAAAATATGAAATGCGTAATGTATTACAACATTTGTTTAATATGGGATCCTTCAAGTCCGCTCAAATGCTGTAGACGTAAGACGGCGTGATCCAGTGTAGCACCTAATTTTTCCTGAATTTCTAGGACATGTCTAGTAATGCTATTTCTTTTACAGTCCTTCAAACACTCGTACTTTAATTATAACCACCCTGTATATATATAATCACTTTTCTAAAAGTTGACGATTATGCAATATAATAGTCGCGTAATCATTCCAAATTAATTTAAACCGGATTTTCGCAAAAAAAAAAAAAAAAAAAAAAAAAAAACTGTTTTTTAAATATCGACGCATGCGTAATCTGCTGGTCACGTTATTGTTTAAAGCCTATTTTTCACACAAAAAAATTTTTCCTCCAGAAAAAAAAATTTAGAACTCGATTGATTTTGAGATGGACAAAAATCATCGCTTTTCTAAATTTTGGTGATTGCGATATATGAGTCCCGTGAGAACATGACTTTTTTTCAGTCGAATTGATATCACGTGACTTAAAAAAATAATGTTCTCACATAATAACTTGTAATTTAGGATGGCATATTTCATTTCCCCCCCCCCATTTTTAGTAATTTTGATTTCACTGAGAATAATTTCGAAAACAATTTATAGAAGAAACCGATAGCTTCGACAAATAAAATATCGTAAAAAATTACCGTTATCGACTAAATATCATCCAAGGGAATTTCATATTTATTCAATTTCTTTTTTATTTATTTTTTACCACACTTTTTGAAATTTATTTTTAATTTTGACCTCTTTCATGTGTATTCTTAATTTATGTGCACATTCATGTACTGTGGGTCCAAAATAAAATCATACCATTTTTTTAAAACTAAAAGCTTTCTCTTCTTATCTGTTGCCTGTGTTTTATGCATCATCCCTAACCTTGGACAAAATAACATCAGCTCTGTAAGCTTTTGTTCTTCTGTAAAGCGAGGAGAGTGAAGAGAAAAAAAATGGCACAAAGAATTCTGTGAAAAATTGCCTCTTAAAGGAAATTTTGAAACCTCTAGCAAATTTCGATGGAAAGTTGGAAGAGATATTTTTAAAGTCTTGAGAATTAGGATAGGATTATATAATTTTGTTTTATGATCCTGACATATTTTATTTATATATCGTTTAAAATTCATATTTATTTATATCTTTAGAAATCAGTTAAATAATGCGAAAGTCTTGCAACACTAGTGAACGACATTTGGACAGTTTTTTGCAGTTTTTGAATAATTCTGAGACCATGAAAAATCATGCTACTATTTGTTGTGTTTTTCATATGGTTTACTCGCCATTCCCATTTTAACACATGCCATATGAAATTTGGCACAAATACATTTTGAAGGGTGAAATTATATACCTCGGGACAAGTTTTTGAAATATTTATTTTAGAATTTTAATTAATTCAAAGTTAATCAAATGTTCAACATTTTCTACAATAATTGATAAAAATATTACTTCAAAAAAAACCATTATACAATTTCAATGTACAAAAAATTTATCCTTTTAATGGAATCACTAATTATGCCAGTTTCCCTACAAATGTTTGAAACTGCTTTTGTCTCAATTCCTCAACAAATTACTGTATTTTACTGAAATTTAAACCATTTTCATTTTTCTTCAAATATTTAATAGACGAATTTTTTTTCACATTTGAAAGCTAGAAAGGATGGATTTTGTTTAACATATGTAATTTACAAGACAAAAAATGAAATTTGCAACTCCAACATTAGAAGAACGTACTGAACTGAAGAATAGCGTTTTAAAGAGTATTAGGATGTCATGGAACTAGATTCCATCAAGAAAACTCATGCACACAATAAAGAGAATGTAAGACAAAATAACAAGGCTATTATGTTTGATAATTTGACAGAATTATCGAAATTAAATTACGAGTAAACGATTTAACTGAAATGAAATGTTACCCACATATCCGACGAAACAAATGGTCACCAACAACGATTACTTATACATAAAATTAATAATTATGATGAAAAAAATTTGACAATATTTTGAGTAGAAGAATACGAAGCTGATTGGATAAACATGGTAATTTATTGTCAAAGAAAATTTTTATCCAAAAATACGAGAAGCAATAGGTGTGTCATAGTAGATGAACAATGAAACCTTCCAACGTTCAATAAAAAACAAGCGATGTTTCACAAAATACTAACACACCGAGAACAAAACTTACCCAAATCATGCAGTACATAGCAGCGCACGAAGAGAAAAATGGTAATAAACTACCGTAACAGGTCAAAGCACTCAAAATGAACTCCGCGGAAGCGAGACTTCATTCAACTATTCTCATCTCTCGAACGTCTGCTTCTGTCCTCTGACTACTCGTTAAATTTCCGACTCATTACTTGCTTAGTTTTTGATTCAATATTGAACTTAAAACTGACAGTCTCCAGGCTTATCGTTCGACCTTTCATAGTTCCGATATATAGAAAAGAAGGTTCTAGAAGAATCACTACAACTCACTTCTTAACTACCTTCAAAATTCCTGTAGATTCCTAAATCTTCTATTTTGTAGCCAAGTCGTTAAATGGTCACCAACACCTGGAGTCACTGAACCGGCATCCATTCAGAAATCATCAGAACTAACTATAGGACTGAATTCCTTACAAGTAAGTCCACAAGGCAGGCAAGAAAAATTATAAATCCGAGACAAAATAATTTAAATAAAATTCTGAATCATTGCGTAGTATCTTTTACAAAGTAAAAAAGAGATGCGTTGCTTTATGCGTCGAATTCAAAGGTTATGGCGAAAATTGTTATATAAAAATGAGATACGAAAGTAATCTTAAAGATGTACTATTAATAAATTAGTGCACGAAAAAGGACGGCATGATTATTCTAATTAAGATTATTGCTCATTATCTTTAATGAATTAAATCATGATTATGAATTTTTTTATCCTCATGATGAATTGTAAATATTTTTTTATATCAAAGATAAAGATATTCAAAGTAATTACGAAAGAATAAAATGATAACATACCGTTTAGTGAATGAAGTCCCCGACTTCCTCCTCAGACGCAAAATTCAGTTTCTGAAAACAAAGAAGAAAATCGACAGACGGATGAACAAACTTTCCTCTGATAAATTACATCCTTCCATCCTTTGATAAAGATCAACTTTTTCAGTATAAAGACCATATTCCACATTTCATTCGTTTAGTTAATTCGGTTTTTATATTATAATGCTTACAGACAAGCAGACAGACATATTTACAGAAATGTTTTTTTTTTTTTTACTAAGAAAAATTTAAAAAGTTATGAGATGTAATTTCTTATTATGTATTTCGTATACGAGAGGTGAAAAAAAAGAATTGGAAACTTTTTAATATTATATAAATATTTAACAACGTTACTTTAATTCCGAAAAGAAAATACATCTTTTAAATTACATTTTTAGTTATTAAGAAAAAATACTTTTTTCTAATGCATGTATAATCATTCTGCATTATGAAAGTCATAAGAGGGAAAAGTAGGAAGATAATACAAATTCTTATCATCATCTGTGGCTTCTTCTCATCACCGTTACCATGGCAAAGCCCCATTCAAAATGCATCAGAAAAATTCTTGTCTTTTTTCTAAACTTGACGACAAACATCTTAAAAGCGAATCAGCTCAAATCATCAATCTTTTTCTAAACCAAAATAAAGTCGAACCTTTTTTTTTTTTTTTTTTGAACTGAAAAACGCCTCTTTCTTTAAATTGCTTGTGTGTTGTACATCGGCATTAATCGGGGGTGAAACAGCGTCTACAGTAAAAGCCTTTGTCTTCTTCCTTTTGAAGGCACCGTCTTTGAATTCGGAAAAGAGAACAATAGAGAAGACAAAATGGCGCTAAGCATTCTGCTAAAATTGTCTCTTGAATAAAATTTCGATGCAGCGAGTGAAATTCGATGAGATGCTGAAATGGATCATCATCTTATTTTCATTTCTTTTGATTAAGAATTAATGAAATTTGATGATTTCTTTATTTATTTTGTGAGCATAATTAACACTCTAGCAAAGAATATTATTGCAAGCGAGGTTTTATAATTTCATGGAAGTGGAATGAAATAATACATATTTATTTAAATACATGTCTCAGGAAGACTATTTCGATCAAGTACTGAATAAACGCATCCATTTCATACATGAGGTTAAAGATTGTATACATAGGGAACATTTTACGTTGATATAATGTGCTTTTTATACGAGAGGTTAAGTTATATTAAGTTAAAGTACTTATACAGTTATAACAGCAACATTTGAATGCAAACAAATATTGAATGAACGCTTCAAATTGTTTTATTGAATATTTTTTTAAAAAAATGCCTTAATTCAACTTCTCGCATAGCTAATTGATGTATGTGTAAAATATCATAAGAAATGCTCGGAAGAAAGCTCGCCTAACCTACATTTAGTTAGAGAAAAGAAGAAAAGGTAAAATAAATCACTGGCATAGAAAAAAAGGCATCAAAAAGAAATTTTAGTCAAATGCAAAAATATGCTTAACATGTTAAGGGCCGCGTCACTCATCTCATAAATTCTTGTTCTCATCTATAATGTAATTGTACCGAATCATCTATCTAATAAGATAATTCTTCTCTGCTTAGAAAAGAATTTTCTAATGAGATTAGAATATAATTATCTAATTATCTTAAACATCGCAGAATGATGTCTTCTAGAGTCATCTAATGACATAGATAGTCAGAATTTGAGTGTGAATCGTGGTAATAAACTGTTAACTGAGGCCAGGTAGAAAATCGCTTTGACTAGCCTGTGTAAATTGTAGTCTCGTCCTCTAAAACTGTTGTGAAAGCTTATAAGTCAGTTAACAACTACGCTACACGAACAATTGCTTTTGTATAGTGATCATGTTACTGGGCTGCGAACAACAAGGTCCCAGGTTCTAGTCTCGCACATCCCAACTCGCCACAAAACTATTAACTCACAAAAATGAGTTTGCACCATCTTAAAACTCAAGTAAATTGTATCTTTTAATATATCAATTTCATTTATGCACAATTTCTTTCTTCGCTTTCAATATTTTTTTTAAATTTAATAACAAAGATAATATGCAACAAAAATTTTAATGCTAAGATGAAAATTAAATCCACCCATCAAACATTAAATCATGTGCTTTTGTCAGGGCTAATATTAAGATTAAAAAAAGAATTGTTCCTTTGGACATTAACTCAAAGCAAGAAAGTTTTCCCTTTTTTGCTTATAGATATACACTGTATATATATATATATATATATCACTGTATGTATGTCAAATATACACGGGCCATTGTGCATCAGAGCCGTTTCTTTGACCAAATTTCGATTTGTCAGTGTGGCACCTAAGAAGGATGTACAAATCACGTGATCGAAGCCTCTGCACTATGGCAAGAACACAGACGCAGATTGCCAAGAAATTGGATGTCTCTTGAAGTCGAAGAACTCATAAAAATTCCAGTCATTAATCTTCTATTAGGGACATATTGTCAAAGCTTTCGTATTTAGCTCTCCCCTAATGGAAAAAGTTAACTCTCATTTAATGTATTTTATGCATTTTTAATGTTTCACTTAATATATAATGTAAAATGTAATTTTTTTCCTATTGTTTTTCTGTACCAGTATTTTCTCTTGAGAGTTCTTTATTGTTTGCACGGATCCAATGTCATCAAGCATAGTTTGTTCCTTCGTGCTAGGTGGGGTTGCTCGTCAGGGCCCCATCAAGTTTTCCGCATGTCCTCTGACTACGTCGGGGTATCGCCACTGTATATGAAATAGCTTTAAAAATAGGAATAATATAAATCTGAAAATAGTTTAAATATAAGAGTTGGTAGTATTTCAAACAACTTGAAAATATCTTCTGACAGTCTGATGGCGAATTATGTATCCAAAATTATTCATAGTAATATTAAGAATAAGGATATTAATATAAACTATGTGAAATCATCTTTAAAAATTAGTGGCAATGCTGCTTGTAATGATATTTAGGAAATTCAATTTTCACTGAATCCTGGATTATCGGTAAAAAAGTGCTTGAAAGTCAGATCGGAAAAACAAAAATTGCTACATAAAAATTTGCTGAAACATACAGAATAGTAACTATCTGTCTTTCAAAGAAACAACCTGCGGGCGGGGTTTCCCCGAAACTTTCTCGCATATTCTCTAACAAACTAATCCTGTCAGAGAAGGACTTGCCTGGAAATGACGCACAATAGTTACGAAATGTTAACTTTTGGCATGAATTTAGCATTTTTATTAAATCTACCATACCACGTTTTTAATTAAAATTTTAATTCATTAAAAATTCATTTGAAATTTGGCAAAATTCAGGCAATAAGCTCTGAAAATTTTATGACACAAAAACAAATTTTAAAATGCTTTAAAAACTTTGTATACTAGTTGAAGAGTCCTGGAAATTTTTCCTGTATTTTGGAAATTTTTTATAACTGTTGTCTAATTTTAAACAATATATTACATCGTTACCTCAAAAACCATCGTTTTCATTGTTTCGTGAACTTTTTAATTGCATGATTTTCTTCCATTGCTGAAAGCTACAGAATAAGATTCCATTTAATATCTATCCAATTTATTAGATAAATAAAAAAGTGAGGTTGCAATATTATGAGATCCCCCCTGGGGGCACCTCATAATAAGAATTAGATGATTCCGGTATGGTGGTTGTATCTCGCCACCTTGGAAGGTACACGAAAAAGAGGGAAGGGGTCTGGCTGCTCCCATCGATTTCGGGAAGCACTTACTTAAGGAAGAGTTTCACCGTGGCCGGTAATGGCCCTTAATACTCAACCACAGTTCCCGCCAGTGTTGCTGTTGTGGCGGTTTGGTCATTCTGTATTTATTATCCGTGTGCCTTCGGGCGGGTCGAAGAGCCAGTGATATGACTTACAATATTATGAAATTTGGAAGATAGATGAACCGAACATTTACGTTTTTAATAGTGCTATGCTGTCTTTAGAATGGTCTTCAGTATATATGTTGATGTACACAATACAAAAAAGCTTATGTACTTAGACAATAAAAATACTTTAATATTTTACAGTTTGGCGGAATCCTTAATATGAAGTTATATCTAAAAGGTTTAACTGAAATTAAACATAACCAAAATTACTAGCAAATCAGCTGATTTTACAAAGGGAATTTGTATATATTAAATGCAAAAGTAAGCAGAGTTATATTGTACAGAACATTTAAGTGAATCGAACGAGAAATTAATTTGAAAGTCGGTCAAAAATACAACACCTTCCCCTACATTAATTTTCAGATTATCTTTCCCCCAAAGTTTTTTTGGGGGAAAAAATCAAAATTTTATTAAATATAAAAGAAAGACTATAAATATTTTTATTTTACAATGCAAGGGTGTTTTTAGCATCTCATCATCAAATGGTGATATATCACCGTCAACCATGGGAGGAATAATAAATCGAGAGAAAAATCGAATTCATAGCAGCAGCTTTAAAATGCGTTTCGGAAAAAAAAAAGGAAATCCCCGAATAACGACAATCGATAACGTCTGGAGAAATGAAAAATATTCAACAAAGGTCCAGGGCTAGCAATAACTCAAAGTCATTAACAGCTCCATTTTGTATATTGGCTGTCTACTTAAGACGTGAATAATGAAGTCTCATGTTCAGAAAGCTACTTTGAGAATGATAAGACTTGACGTGGAATCCTCCGATGATTGCAAACATTCTTCGGAACCGTGAGGTTAGAATCAGAGAATGATTGCTCATTTTTAACCGCCTTTACATGCGTGGCTTGCTTGAAATTTAAGAATAATGCTGCAAAATATTTATTTTTAAAATCTATATGTCGCTTTCATTGCAATACGCATTGTTATAAATACATGTGTTCCACGGTTCAACCAATCTTGAAAAATATGGGCGATTCTATCTTTTGTCAATTTTTACAATAACATCTCTAATTTCCCAGATTTTTGCTAGCTGTAAAACAACGTCTCTTCAAATGCGATATTTTCAATAGTAAATAAAAATAATTGCATGGCACCTGACTTGTACTGAAGAAAGGAAAAAGTGAAGGAAGGATTGCAACCATATTTCTTCCAGCGAGATCATTCTTACTTTAAAACATACTAAGCTGAAATTTCAATTAAGCTAAGGTTCAAACTTTAAACATACTAAACTGATATTATTAAACAGATCTTTCTTGCCAGTCCCTTCTTCCTAGTTAATATGATAATGAAATCAGCGAAAATGGTCTCCCTAAAACTTTCTTGCATATTCTAGAATGAATTTGTCATGCCAGATGCCTTACCTAGCATTGACGTACCATAGTTACGAGATATTAACTTTTGGCTTGAATTTAGCATTTTTACTGAATCTATCGTGTCATTTTTGGCAAATGTTTTGGCGATTAATCCGTGGCATGCCGTTAATAATATCTGAAAACCGAATTTGTGTATTAGACACTTTTTTTTCTCAATCGATTGAAACGAATGTTTGACACAAAATGCGCTTGTAGTCACAAATTCCCATACCAAATTTGATATAGTTAAATCATTGCGTTTTTGAATTATCGCGTTTATATATTTCTGAATTTACTGACAGACAGGCAATCACTACTTTGTTGTATTTGGCTTGAAATTTGACAGGTATCTTCATTATAAACCTTAAATCTATCTACCGAATCTTGTATACCCAGCTGTCACCATTTTGTAATTATCGTGTTAACAGACAGACAGACGAAATTCCTCTGAACAGATTTTATTCAAAATTTTATAGAAATCTGCAACTTTGGTGCGAACACCGAATACCACATTTCATACATCTAGCTCAAAGCGTTTTTGAGTTATCTGTCACAGACAGACGAATATTTTCCAAAAAATGTGTTCTTTAAACTCAGGCAGACCTAAAATGTGATGATTCGTCAAAACCTGAATTAGAATTTTTTGACAATTACTATACTTTCTCTTTATTTCGTAAACGAGAGAATAAAAAGACATTGATATATATTTTTGCTCATACTTTTGTAGAATGATACATCTGTGTCTAATTCTTCTATAATTTGACTTTTTATGGTCTATTTCGTTGCATGTATTAGTTCGCAATAATTCAGAAGTTCAACTATTTAGAAAGACGGTTTTTAATGTACGATCCTCACATCAAAATTACAGATCTGAGTCAGATTTTGATGAAATCTTTTTAAGAGCCAGCTATTTGTCTCTCTGTCGTTTGTCTTGTATTGGGGTTTCAATGTTGTTGGCGATAGTTGAGAAAACACTTGGCGCATTTCTTGGCTTTGCGAATTGTTGAAAGCAAGATCCAAGAATTTTAAACTCCATAATAGGAGATATTTTCTAACTCTTGTGTTGGTCCTTTTTTGCAGTATTTTTTACAATAACATTAATACGATTTTTCAATATTACTTCTATTTTTTTTCAATGTTTTTCAGTAACTTCTATAGCATTTCTCTTTTTTGTGTATATACAAGGTGGTTATAATTAAAGTTACCCTGTTTAGACCTACGTAGTGTCCTCTCTAGTGGAAGGATGTAGAAGAAACTTGATACTTAGGTTCTATGGATCATGGGGAACAGAAATCTGCAATAAAAAAAATTAGTTCCAATTTCAACCACCAGGTGAGAAGGCGGCGCATGAAAACAAAAAACACAATTTGGAACTTAAAGACTTTATTTAATTACAATATACGTTCAATGTGCATTCCATTTACGTCAAGCATATGTTCAAAGCATGTGTTCATGGCGTGTTCAACACTGGCACGAAGGGTTTCTCGATCAGTCGCAGCAATATGACGTGCTTTCAATTCATGCAGATTGAGTCCGTATGCTTCCTCCATATACATGATCTTTCAGAAATCCCCACAACCAGAAATCATAGGGATTCAAGTCAGGAAAGTGTGGAGGCCAGCAGTTGTAAAACTTCTTGAAATTACCCGTTGATCTTTAAAATAGGCACGAAGCAATGCCGTCACTGGTCGAGCAATGTGAGGTGGTGCACCATCTTGCATGAAGACAGTAGTTATTAAACATTCTCGTTCTTGTAACGCAAGAATGATTTGCTGCTGAAGAAGGTTGCGGTAAAGGGCACCCGTAACGGAACACCTTTGAGGGCCATGAGGCATGTTCTCTTCAAAATAAAGGGACCAACAATGTAATCAGCAGTAAAACTACACCACACAGTAATGTAATCAGGATGTAGAGCTGTTCATGCACATCATTAGGACTTGCAGTACCCCATATGCGACAGTTCTGAGTATTAACTGCTCCACCTAGGGTAAAATGAGCCTCGTCCGACCACAAAATGTTCCAAGGCAATGAATTGTCAACGGCTATTCTGGCTAAAAAATTCTAGCAAATTGATTTCGTTTCTCCGGTTCTGCATGATTCAGCGCTTGTACATGATGGATGTGTATGGATACCACTTTACAATGGTTCGAAGAACTTTTCGTACTGTATACCAAGGGTGGGACAAATCACGTGTCATCGCTTGAGCCCTTGATGAAGAATATTACGAATCAGACGCTCTTTCGACACGGCAAGAGCGACATCTTCCGCAGTCTCATTTGAAATCCGTTTCCGTT
The DNA here is from genome assembly GCA_026543865.1 of Argiope aurantia. Taxonomy (NCBI): domain Eukaryota; kingdom Metazoa; phylum Arthropoda; class Arachnida; order Araneae; family Araneidae; genus Argiope; species Argiope aurantia. The sequence continues at coordinate 191,031 of JAPMOR010066408.1, forward strand.
CTATTCCTTGTACCACACCCAACTCTCCAGTCTCTTCAAATTTAATAATCATCTTTTTCCAAGCCTGCCTGGACATAGGCCCTTTTCGTAAGCCTTTAAAGCGCCGATATTCTCGCAGTGCAGCTGACAAATTATGCTATTCTGATAAAACAACTTTATCAGTAAGCTCTTCCTTTCTTCTCTAAAGACATGGCGAAGAATTATTTTGCGGCAGTGAGTACTGGCTTTTTAAATTACTCTAAATTTGCATAAGGGCCTTTATTGTACATGAAAACCACCATCTATCGGCCGAAATTTGAACTAATTTTTTTTATTGCAGATTTCTTTTCCCCATGATCTATACAACCTAAATATCAAATTTCTTCGACATCCTTTCACTTGAGCGGACACTACGTAGGTCTAAACAGGGTAATTTTAATTATAACCACCTTGTATGTAGCTACGTGGAAATATACATTTTTCAAAAATCTATTGGCATCATTTCAGAAAGAATAATCATTACATTACAAATAGAAATGAGGAAAAATAAAATCTTGAGTATGGTCTTAACATTAAAATTATCGATATATGTCAAAACTTAGACACTTACAGGATATTTCGGATTTTCCTTACTAGATGACGAAATTAAACAGACAACATACCATATTAATAATGCATATCTGCAAGGTTTATATAAATAC
>JAPMOR010066408.1:191810-220543 GCA_026543865.1 Argiope aurantia
TTAACTAATCATTTGAAGTAAGCTTAATCATTATAATGAAAGATAAAAAGTTTGTATCCAAACATTTACATCATAATTTTATGAGAATTTTGATCATAATTTTGTTATTTTCCGATCAAAAACAAAAACATCGTTTCTCTTTTCCTTCAGTATAATGAAACTTTTTAAAATTCTCTTTTTCAGTTGTTCCTCTTGCTTCGGTACAAAAATAAACGAACTTTCTTGCTTGTGTTTTTATGTTCATAATGTTCTATCGCTACTTTGCAACCTACGAACTTTCATAAAGTTAAGTTTTCTACAGGGCTTGCCATATGTTTTAACAATGTCAGACACATCTGTTCCTAACAAAGAATTGATTATACCTGTGACCAGCCCTTAGATGAAGTCAGACGACGTTTTATATTTTTATACTTATCGATTCTCTCTATATTGTGCTGCTTTCTGGAGAGTGAAATATCAGCTTTCTGAGGCTTTCCTTTTTTGTCATTCTGTCGTGGCTGCTTATCATTCTTGAGCTATGGATGACACGCTTCATAACTCTTCTAAAGTAGGTTGATTCATGTTTAATATATCATACTATAGGAAACTATTGATGTAAAATATTTCTAGGGTGGCCTGATGGTTATTTCTCAGCTTTGAGATCGACGTTCTGGGTGGAAAATCAATTCCACAAAAACATTTGGAGCACTTGTGGGCTTGTTCCGCCTTACATCTGACGTCGCGGACACTCCCATACATGTATCGCAGAAGTTTGGGAAGTTGGAATTCGGTTAACATGTCGTTATCTGACTACCCTTCTAAGTTCCCATGCTTTTGTAAAAACAGTACATGAATAAAATCTTTCCTTTTAACAGTACGTGGCAAGATCTCAGTTACAGAATCTAGAGTGCGGGTTAGAAATTCAATTCCACAGAACCATTTGGAGCATATGTGGGCTTGTTCCGCATTATATCTGACATCGAGGACACTCCCATACATGTGTCGTAGAAGTTGGGAAGTTGGAATACGGTTCACGTGTCGTTATCTGTAGACCCTTCTAAGTTTCAAGGCTTGTATGAAAAAAGTACGTTAATATATAGGCTGTGTCAATAACAGTACACGGTAAGATTTCACTTTCGGGATCCGGAGTGTAAGTTAGAAATTCGATTCCGCCGAAATATTAGAGCATATGTGATGTACCTTATATCTGGCGTTGAAGATTCTCCCAAACATGTGTCTCAGACGTTTGGAGGGATGAAACGTGATTGGTTCACATGTTTATATCTGATGATCGTTTCTAGATTTGTCTATAAACTCTCATTAATATAAAGGCATCCCCAATAATGGTGCATGGTAAATTTTCAGCTTCAGGATCTGGAGTCAAGGTTAGAAATATGATTCCACCAAATGATTTGGCACATGTGTTGACCTGCTGTGCTTTATATATCCAAAGTCAAGGATCCTTCCACAAATATATCGCAGAAATCTTGAGATAAGGGATCAATTCAGATGTCATCATCTGACTACCTTTCAAAGTTTCTAGGATTGTTTAAAACGATACGTTAATAGAATGATTTATCCGAGTAACGGTGTGTGAGGATCTAGTAGTTAAAATTCAACTTTCAGGATCGAGGGTCTAAGTTAGAAATCCTGTACCACCAAAAAATTTGGAGTGTAAGTGCGTCTGCTGAACTTTACATTTAATATCTTGAATCCTTTTACAAGTATGGCGATGTAATTTGGAAAAAGGATTTCGGTTTAGTTGCTCTCATTTTACCAAAGGTCAAAGTTTTCATTCTTATCTCAGAAGTGAGTAATATAAACAAACTGAACTAAACATTTGTACAATTATGTTATATTACTTGTCATGTAAGTATGCTTTCCTAATCTAAAAGCTTGTTTCAGCTTGCAAAAAAATACCGCAATGCATTTATCTAGATTCTTACTTCTATAGGCTCTGCTTGCTTGTTAGTTGAATAATTTCATTATTAGAAGTGCAGTTTCAGCTGTTCGTAACGGCTGTAAATGAAGAAGTTACTTCTTGCCCTGCCAAAAACATTTATCGATGCATTTGTTGCACTTTTTCACACTTCTTTTCATAATATACAAGGTGTTCACCATTAGATTGGCGCAGTATAGCCAAATATGGCTCTTGCGCCAATAAACCACACAAAACACAAACATAAATAAGTCACCGGATAATAAAATAAAATTGAATTTTACAAAGCATAAGGAACTTTTTTTTCGATATTATCTTAATTTAAGAAAGTTCATTAATTCTTTTTTTTATGAATCGCAGCTGAAAGATTTGTTTGGTGACAAAATTGTGCCATGCTGTGAAAAAGTAGTGAGTTTTCTCAGGTTTATGGTTAACAGCAGGTTATGGTTAACGACATGATTAGTCAATGAATGATACTTCTTTCTGTGAAGTATCTTTTCAGATTCAATGCAAGCCAAAATTCTCATAGATAGAACGAAAATCATAGAAAAGATACATGACTTGTCAATGAATGGGGTTTTCTTCTGTGAAATGTCTATTCAAGACATCCTTATTAAAATATGCAAATGGAATATTTGAAGAAGGCTTGTCTGCTAAAACGACTGTGCTCCTAAGGCACAGTCTTGATTGCACGGCCAAAACAATTTTGTTGCCAAATAAAGAATGCATATAATTACTCAGTAACTGAGCATGTCGGAAACTTAAGCACTTTCAACTTTTTAATATTTACATGACCAGAAGAAATTATGTAAAATAATTTAAATTTTGCCACCATTCTTCTAGATCTAAGTTCCACTTTGGGGCGTGTGGAGCTATTTTCTATACTCTCTAAATTAAAATGTTCTCTGTTTATCCAGTGGATATTCCAAATCCATTCCGGATAGACTTCATAGACAGCAAAAATATTGTTCCTAGAACTAGAATCACGTCTCAAATTCACATGTAAGTAATGTTGCAGAAGTAAACGTTTGTTAAATAGCATCAAAGGATATTCGATTGAATCTTATGGATAACTAAACATTACTTATCTAACACCTCTTCTTCGAATTGGACACTGGAAGTATCCTGAGTTTAAAATTCTGTTTTCCTCTGTTACTGAATAATGGAAATACAATTTATTCTTCTTCCAATGAAAGTAAATATTAATTATATTATTTCCAATTTCAGCATGATTTTTAGGAGTCATTTAACTTTTACTGGATATGTTCGAAGAGTCTTTCAGTCTGGCTTAAATTCAATTTTTTCAAGCCCCTACTTTCGGCTATCTTAAACATGATTTATAATATCGGGAAAAAAATTTCAACATTTATTTCCTTAGAAGTTGTTTAAATTTACGTGGTCTTTCTTTTAAGCTGCTGAAATTTAACAGCTTGAATAAAACAAATTAAATATAAAATAAAGGAGCAAAAATGTTTATTGATAACATTATGTAAAAATTATCCGCTTTAGAAAATTTCAGAAGCTGTGCTTGCTTTAGTTCTTTTCAATGTACGTATTTCAATATACTATTTATTTATTTAAGAAAGACAATGAAGTTCCACTTAAATATTTCTTTTAATATAAATGCTGAATTACGCTATGTAAATGAAGTCATTATCTGTAGCCGATTCAATATTTCTCTATTTTTGCCTAAGAATTGAAAAGAATTTCAAAATATTATATGGAAAACTTTGAGAGTAGATTGTGGGAACTAAAACATGTATTTTGCTTATGAGAATATATGATCTAAAATGATAAGGCACGGACGCAGAAAATAACACGGAAGGAAAAATGTGTTTATTTGCTATATCAACGCCATGTGCTTCTTTACAGCGATACAGACTTCTCAATATATGTTCAAAATTGTGAAAACTAACGAATTACAACTATGACTGGCTGGCAATGCAGCGGCCTCGTTGCGCGACTAACCATTGCAGCTGCAAGCATTCGCTAAATACTTACCATTTTTCAAAGTGTTTGCCAATTCCTTCTGAGACGCAACCAAGCGCATATTACTGTTAGTGGTTGCAATTTTGTATGTTCATTTTTATTAATTTATTGCTACAAAGAAGCATCTTATTTGGATTTTGTAAATAAACACATTTTTTCTTCCATTTCAGTTTTTTTTTTTTTGTTGTTGTTGTTGTTGTTTGTGTCTTGACACTTCGCTTTAGATCCTACATTCCTATATAAAAAAATTCATGTTTTAGTTCGCTCAATTACTCCTTCAAGTTTATTCCATGATCGTAAAATCACCCAGTATATAAAGGGTTTCCCAAAATGAACGCAAGATTTGAATTTCCCACTATTTGTGCAGGAAAGTATTGGCAAACCTATTAAAAACAATTTGACTGTTGATAATTTAGAGTTAGTAAAAATGTACCGCTATACGATAGTACTACGTTTATTCATTGTTGGACAATATTTTAAAAATAATGAACGTCTGGAGGTCCCAGTTCGAAATTTTGAGTATCCCCCACCCCTAAATCTTGTGATGTAACACCATTGGATTTCTTTTTAGGGATTATTTGAAATCAGAGGTCTATTCCAATAAGCCAACAAACAAGCGCTCATAGAAGAAGGAAATTCAACGCTGCATCAACGAAATTCAGTAACATTTTTGGAAAATGGTCATGGAAAATTTCGACAAAAGAGCGCGCATGTGCCAGGAAATCAGTGGAGGCCATTTGGCCTATGTGTTATTCCATATATAACCCTATCCTTGTACTTTACGATTCAATAAAAATATAACCTTTTAAAGAAAAAAAATGTGTGTGTGTTTATTTAATTCAAGTGTTACGTTAACACATTGTTCTATCATGTAACTCTCCATTTTTAACTGTCAACTGTCAAATGGTTTTTTAATAGAGTTCACAACACTTTAATGCACAAATGATGGCAAATTCAAATCTTGCGTATATCTTGGGACATCTTTATAATATGCTATAAGTGTACGCGGTTTTATGTGCCCTCTAATGACAGTAAGTAGAAATATTTTTCCGTTAAGTCTTTTTCCATTCCTTTATTAAGTCAGGTAAAACGTTTTACTCTTTTGCGATGAAAATTAATACTGTTGAATTGGAAATTTTAAATATAGGTACCTTTTATACGAGTCAAATTGTAAGATAGTAGAAAAGACAAAGGTATGCAAACTTTATAATGGAATATAAATGTGAAAGCAAAGATTTGAAATACCAGAGGTCGCTGTCTCTAATTGGGATATACTTTGTTTCGCTAATAATAAGATATATCTATTACATTGTCTATGTGTTTTAGAAAGCATTAGTGCTTTTAAAACAAGAAAAGTTCTTCGAACGACCTTAAGCTCCATATGCCACTAAAAGAAGCCGGGCATTATTGCTTCTCCAACTCTTCAGCGAAAAATAAAATGGTAAAGAATTTAAGTTTCCAGTGGAGATAAGAGCGCCTGAAAAATCATTCAGTTTCCCGAAGAGATTGAACGGTTAGAAGTCGGAAGCAATCTCTGTAGCGCCAAAAAATATAAACGACCTTTTAAGGGTATCTTTGGAAGCTGGCCTCATAATCATTTGAGTAGCTTTGAGAAGTCTTTTTTCTATTTTTAACAGTTTCTTGTTGTTTCTATTCCTGCCAATATCAGTGAAGCAGTCCAGCTCAAGCTTATTGATTTTTTTTTAAGTTTTGCTTTTTATATTTTAGAAATACAGGGGAAAAAATTTTGTGTACTTCTATGGATTGACTGGCATATAGTTTTTTTAGGTCTCACATTTTCTGTTGCAAAAAGTGTACTAAAATATTTTTATGTTGGCTCAAAAGAAAAATGTCCTAAAAAAGAAATGTACAGCTTTACCTTGAATACTTTTTACGAAGATCTTTGACCCGAGAAAAGAAAAACTTTGTTTAAACCGGTTTGTGTTTTGAAGTAATGGTCTCAAATTTTATTATACTATTGAACCTTTTTCATTAAAATGTGGAATAAATTTCAAAAAATTGTACCTCAAACATTTAAAAATTTCAGAAATTCAGAAATAAATTTACTGATTAATTTTTTATTTGTTTCAATTGGATCAAATTCCATGTTGAAGTTACACAAATATTATTTTGGTGTGAGCATAATATTTGATATAATAAGATGATAAGCCATGATAAGATGACGAGGGTGATTTTCCGATAGGTTATAATCCCAGGAAACTTTAAACTTTCCCACCACACCCGAAAAGATTTTTTGACTTTTGCCGACAAATTTAAATGGTGCAAGGCAATATACATTGAAGAAAGTTTGCAGAATTTGGATTCAAACCATCAACCTCCATTCCCTGTACCCTATATTAGTTTCCTTTTGTTTGATTTTTAATTAAACTGAAAATATGCTACTCATTGCTATAAAATCTTCCATCACTGAATGCTTGAGAGTTTGTACCATCTTATAGAAACATTTCGGCCTACGAATATTTAATGCTAAATTTCTGTCATTCGCATTGGGGGATGGTCTAACTATTGTTGGTATTTTATATCCCAATCAAAGAAAGTATCGGGCATTCGTAGCAAGCCATTTGTTTCTGTGGACATGCAAATACATTAGCTAGGTAAATGTTCAGTTATTCTTTCTCCTATACGAATTATAGCGAAAGTATTGAAATCGTTCAGAAAATTTGTAATCGAGATTTTGGCAAATTTCCACGTTTTTAACCTTTCTTGATTCCGAAGACATATTTTTGTTATGTATGTACGGCTGTGATAAAAATAAATCCTAAACGCGTTGAGCTAGGTGAATGAAATTTTGCATGCGGTCTTAATACCAAATTTGTGGATTTCTATCAAATTTTGAGTAGAAGCTAAATCTATGCATAAGCTAAAACAATTATTAAAAACAACGAGAGCTAGATTGACAAAATTTGATACCCAGATTTAACATCTATGGTGTAAACATCTACCAAATGTTGAGTCAAATCCAATAACAGGTTGACAGTCTGTCGGTCTGAACTTTCAGAAGCATGTAAACGCAATGACATAAATATATGATGTTACGTGATTATGTGATTAAAATTGTGTGTTCAATTTTGGCGTCATTCGATTTTGCAAAATGCGTCTAAAACTTGATTTTCAGTTACTATTAAGCTAGGAATCATTTACAAAGTATTAGTAGTAAGTAAAAATTGGATAAGTAAAAGTAGATTAAAAATTATTTGAATTTTACAATTACAATGTTACAATAGAATAATAAGTCATTCCTTTGGGAAATTATTTAATATAATGCACATATGTTTAATCCAAACAGCAAATAAAATCACCTCACCTTTCGAAAGATAAACAGTACAAAACTTTCTTTGTCGAATATACACAAGATGCAAACAAAAATTGATTGTTTGTACCTTTTTAAAATTAAATGGATAGTTACAATATTCTCATGAATTTGCAGGGAATTATTACAAAATTATTTGAATTATTACAAAAAAATAAGAAAATTCATCGAATGTATTCATATTTTGTTGAAACTACCAATGAATTACAGAAATCAAATCATCGTGAAAACTGAAATAATTCTGTTTACAATCATGGTAAAATGCAAATTCAAAATCCTATTGTAGCTCATTCATTGGTCATCTATTTAAAACTCCAATAATTCTGCGTTCTTGATGCTAACATACAGAAATCGGTATCCAATTTTTAATTAATTGTATTTGAAACTAAACTCTTACTTCATGATGCTAACATACGGAAATAGGTATCCATTTTTTAATTAATTGTTTTCTATTGTATTTAAAACTAAATTATGCCTTCTTGTTGTTATCATACCTAAATCGGTATCAAATTTTTAATTAATTAATTTCTATTGTATTTAAAACTACATTCTGTCCTCATGAAGCTAACACATATAAAATCAAATCTCTGCTGTATCTTAATCGCCACCTATAAGATTTTCAAACTTTCAAGAAATTAGCTACTCGCTCTGTTAAGTTTAAATAGATATCCACTGATTAAATGCTTCTGTAACATTTTCACTTCTAATAGAACATTTGACCCAATAATTATTGAATAAAGGTTATAAAGCCTTGGAAAGTGTGGCACTAAGTAGCTGGTCCCTTGCCTAGTCATCTAATTACTTATATTAACGGGGTAGTGGGTTTGGAACTGTTACTCACGGGTAATAGGTCCTTGAATGGCTGTTCGCCGCTCTTACAAGAGAGAAGTGGAAGACTAACGACTGAAGGTTATAGGAGGCAGTTAGGAATCGAAGGAATTTGAACTATCTACGAATCTGGCACATGCGTTGTGGTGCTTGAGTCAAAGATTAAGTTCGGTTTTCGTAGAAAATTGGTGTAAGCTTTGTTTTCAGGTACTAAACAATATTTTTCTTACCTATGGTAGGTCAAATAGTCAGAAACAATACGAACTACCAAACTTTGAAGACCAGTTGGTTCGAGGAAATGAAAGGTTGCTAAAAGTTTCAATGAAATGTTTTTATATAAATCTAAACAAATTTCGAAAATGCATCAATAATAGTAAAAAGATATTTATAGCACTTCTTTATGGGTTAGAGTGTGATACTCAAAGCTGATTAAAATGAAAGATAGAGTTTTTAAAATAGCTTTAATTAAAAATTAAAAGACTTATACATTATTTAGAACTAGAAAACAATTTAAGAAACCGAAAATAAAACAAAGAAGTTTGACTGTCTTTTACACCAATTAAAAAACTGTCTTTTACATCATTATCAACAACTGTTTTACTGTCTTTTACATCATTATCAACAACTGTTTTACTGTCTTTTACATCATTATCAACAACTGTTTTACTGTCTTTTACATTATTATCAACAACTGTTTTACTGTCTTTTACATCATTATCAACAACTGTTTTACTGTCTTTTACATCATTATCAACAACTGTTTTACTGCCTTTTACATCATTATCAACAACGCCTTATAACTCTGCTTTCTTCTCTAGTTGGTCCAGAAGATATAAGCGTCATGATGTCACTGCATGTTGCCATCGAGTGACTTTTTCAGCAAATTATTTTTATATTTTAAATTTTTATAAACATATAATTCATATTATTTTAGAAGCCTTACATCGTGCAGGATGAAAGATATAGTTTTAAAAATAGTTTTAATTAAAAATTAAAAGACTTACACATTATACGTTACTAATCTGCACTAATACGTTCGCGGTAAATCTCCCCCATTTTCTCTATATATCTTACTAAGCCCAAGAAAGAGAAGCAGTGTTTAAAAATGAAATACTTGAAAAAAAAACTTCAGTGTTTCTTAATTCTGAATGTAAATCTTACTCGTAGACACAATAAAATTTCAAAATTCCATTAAAATCTTGTTTTACATTTAAATTTATTCAATATGAAAAAAGAAAATGTATCTTCATATCTTCATTATCAACAATGGGGGAGGGAGCTAAGATGGACTGTAAGTAGCAACAATGCAAAGTATCTGATTTTCACGTCGACGTTGAAATATATTGTTAAGAAATAAACTTCAAATATTTTTGAAATTTATTAATCTAATTATCTGCTTGAAATTTGGTAGTTCTAAATCAAATTTTCTACATTATGGAATGTAAAAACATACCATATGTTTGAAGCAAAAAGTCTAGTTTTATAGATGCCATTCTGTTATCAAGCCAATTTTTCATATCTATTATTTGGGAATTGTGCTTCTCTCTAGATAGTAAGGAATACATGGAAATAAACAAAGAGTAGTCGGAAGGAGCAACGATTGGCGAATACGGTAGGTGAAGCAACACATCCCGGTGAAGTTATTGTGAAGTTTATTACGCAAGTCATCACGAGGGCGAGCGTTGTAGTATAGGAAAACGTATATACCTTCGAAAATGGCAATGGGCAATTCGGAGGGAATTTTTAATATTAAAATTAATTAAAAATTCTGTGAAATGTTAATAATTTTCGGAAATATTATTGTACAAGAATAAATTTTACATTGGTTAAAAATTTACAATAAATCGTCTTTTTAAGAATGCCTGTTTTAAAAGCATCCATTTTTTTTCAGAATTTTGGCAGCTTTTTTTAATTTATTTTTTCGTTTGCTTGACTTCTAACAACAGATTACATTGTTGTTTTGAAATTCAAACCATTTTCATTGCTTTATAAAATATTTAATCACGTGATTTTCTCCATAGTTGAGAGCTATAGAATAAGGATTTCACTGAGCATCTGTAAAGTTCAGAAGGCTAATAAAAAAGTACAGTTAAGGTACCAGAAAATTCAAATGATAGATTAATCATTTTTAATAACACTATAATTTTATAAGATTAGTTTTCACTACATTAGTTTCATGTACATAATGAACATAACATACGCAAGGCAATTAACTAATATTTCCCGAAAAAACAGCTGGTCACCAAAGGCGACTAGTTAGCAATAAAACAAGCTATCAAATGTGGAGTGATACGGTTGGACAGAAAAATAAAATAATAATACAACGTAATGAATATCGAACAGATTTGTTCTACTGAAGTAATGATATCCAGATTTCTTGTGATATAGCACTGATACCAGCTATAAAAAAAGGGTTGAATCTTACCTCAAATTAGATCGCATTGGTTCCGTATTTGCTTGTTTTTCCACTCAATGAATTCTAACATTATATTTCTTTTTATATGATTATAATAAAAATCCTTCAGTGCGGAGTCTCTTTCAACTTAGCATACTAATGGGAGGATTGTACTATCGAATTTTGATGAAAGATTAAATAAAGTCGTTACTTTAACAGTCCAATGTAATGTTACATCTGCTGTATAATGCTAAAAGTAACCAAATCGAAAGAAAAAGAAAAAAAGATTTTATGTATTCTATTTATTTTAAAATGTCATGTCCATAATAGGAAAAGTTGGGCATTGTATTGAGGCATTGATATATGTATTTTTTTTCTAATTCAAAAATAACATTTTAAAGCAAAAAGAATTATTCTTCTGGCTACTTGGTCACTTTTAGCATGATTATAATCATAATGTCTGAAACTTTTTTTAAGTTCCACAAAAAAATTATTAACTTATAACCTTTGAAAGTATTATTAGAATTTAAATATTTTTAAAATATTAAAAACTCGAATGCCGCATAATGATAGTTGTAGTACTTTTTATTGGAATATTTCATTATATTTATTGGAATATTTTATTGAAATTGAGTGGCCACATGTAAATATTTTTTTCTGAATTTTTATCCAAAGCATCTAATAAAATATAATCCGTTATACCTGATACTCTAAATATCCTATTTCAGTTATTTACAATTGAAAAAATAAGACGATTGTCTTTATTATAATTGCTTCCATAACATTTTTTTTTTCCTTTTAATCAAATTTGAAACGAAATATTCAAAATTGTATTTTATTTCGAAAAAAATTGTATTTAGTTTCTTTGTTTTACTGTTTGAATTTAAATTTTAAATAAATCGCTGTGAATTAAATTTATATCTTTAAATGTTTTTAATCTTATGGATGTAGACAATAAAAGATACAATACATAATTTTTTAAATAAATTAATAAATAAAAGTGAATCGATACCAAATTAAAAATAATACACTCAACGACAATATCGAATTTTCAAGGAATGAACGAACTTAATGTTAAGCAGCGGGAGAAATCTTCTCAAAAGTTTCTCGCATACGCTCTTACTAAGGTTTTATACTAGAGAACGCCTTCCATGGTATTGGCGCACAATACTTACGAATATTAACCTTTGGCGTGAATTTAGGATTTTTATTGAATCTGTCGTATCAATTTTTATTAAATCTTGGCGAGTTATTTGGTGATTACCGAAATAATTTCTGGCATGTGGTTAGTAACCAAAATTCGAATCTGCATTTTAGATGCGTTTTTTAATATCGACTGAAACAAAAACTTGGTACAAAGCTACACTTGTAGTTTTTGAGTCATCTCATCTATATGTTTCTGAATGTACAGACCAACAGAGGTCAACTCCTCATTGGATTTGGCTCAGCACTTAATAGATGTCTACACTATAGATTTTAAATTTGTGTGAAAAAAAATCTAGCTCTCTTCGTTTTGTTGTTAACTTGTTAACTTAAATTCGAACATCTGGACAGACAGACTTCGTATCAACACATTTTGCTCAAATTTTGATAGAAATCTATAAATTTGGTGAAAAAAACAATACATCAAACTTAAAATTTCTAGCTAAAAGTCTTTTTGAGTTATCTTTGTCACAGGCAGAGAGACAGATGGACATTTTCCAAAAATGTGTCTTTCGAATTCAAGGAGGTTAACGTGAAAATTCGTCAAAATCTCGGGTTCGAATATTCTGACGATCCTATACTTTCTGTGTATTGCGTATAGAAAAAGGTAAAAATATGAACTAAATTTATTGTAAATTTCAAAAAATAATGCTTATAAGTTAAATTCCCTCACTTCATTAGTTAACATATTTCATGAATATTCAATCAGTTTCTTTTCTGCATGTTCGATTAAATTATAAAATGTAATAAGAAAATAAAAAAAATTAAATAATAAACTTGAAAAATTAAAAAATGCTTTTGTCGCAAATATTCTCACTTTTAAACAAAATGCACTTCTATGCAAATTTAATACGAAACCGCCGTCAGCACAATCTCCTGGAATCTTTTTTTTTTTAACAAAGATTCTATCCGTGAAAAAGAGAGGCAGTGTCATCCAACCAAAAGAGGACTCATAATTTCCTCTCTGAATTCAGTTACACATCATTCTTTTAAGTAGTATAGCGCCACCTAGTGAAATATACGCTTCATGTTCCATAGCTAGACAGTAATAAGTTTCCCAAAACCTCCTGTCACCCCGTGATCAATCCCTGCTCTTCAACCCTCTGTCTATGAGACATTTTAGAGAAAACCCAAACACTTCTTTTTTCGGAAAAACGAACTTTGATTTCTGAGTCGTAGAATTTGCTAGAATAGGCAAAAATTCTTTCGATCATAAGCGTTGGTTAGGGAAAAATTCGGTAATAGGGAAAAGATTAGAACTTTTTTCCCCTCTGTTCCATACTCCTTTTTTCCCTGCTTATCTGAAGAGGACTTCTAAAGATGTGAGGAAAATGGGTCTCGATATTTTTTTATGTGAAGTACTTTTTTAATGCTTTATCAACTTATCACATAATGAAAGAAAAATCTATGAATTAAAAGCGCTTTAGTAGTGTAGACTTTTTTTTATCAAAATAGTAACAAAACCTTTTATAGTGGTGCTTTGCGATTCTGTCATAAAAATATTTGTAAAGATATTCAAAGTATTGATTGATTTTTTTTCTGATGTGAATTTTTCTTCGGCTCTTTTAATTATATTGAAGAAAGAATCAACACAATCGAATTTAAAAATATCTGAAGAAATTTTTATGCGTATTATGAAAAGAATTCGGACATTAAAGGGAAGAATTGTCTATTTGAAAGGGAAAAAAGATTTTAGCTATATAGAGACGTTTATTTTTTTTTCTAGATAAAGTTATACAGTCGGAAACCAACTCTAAAATAAAACTTTGAAGGCATAATTGTTTCAAAAAAGTATTTTTTAAATTAATTCTTCAACGAACGCAATTAACTATTTAAAAAAAATTAGAAATCTTCTGTGCTATAGATAACATCTAGTTCAGTTTGTACGAAAAAACTATGCGCTTTTAAGTATCAAATTCAAAAATAAAACTGGAATTAAAACAAAATGGTAATTGATTCCCTCCTGCATGACTACATTTTAACATTTCTTGAAAAGTAGCAAGGGGATGGAAATAGTCATGGCTTAGCTAATAAATCATGTGGTTTTTGTTATATCGTTTCCAAAATAAATGCAATAATAATGATAATAAAAATAGTTTATACTTTAATAATAAAAATAAATGATACTAAAAAAGTGCAAATACTTTTTGCCAAAAAGAAATCTTTTTTGACGGTGATCTGAAGATAAAAAATATATATATTGGTTTGCAAGAATTAAACGAAAATATAAAAAAAATGTGTTTCAGAATATTTTTTTTCAGAATTGATTAAATATATTATGAACCTGCTGATCAGAGAACATCGGTAAAAACAATAGATTTGCTGTTTGAATTCCATGTAATATTTACAAAATATTTTAATTTTTAATTGATATTTAGAAATTTTCTATCTTTTTCATATAGATTGTGATATAATTACCTAACATTATTGTTTTCATACTCTCGCGCTTTTTAGAAATTGCATTATAGTTAGATTTTTGATTAAAAACAAATTTAAGGCTTCCGATTACATTAATAAAAAAGTTTAATAGCATTTTTTTATTTTCATTATTTCCTACTTTATATATATTTGTATATATATATTACAGTCTTTAATATATTATATTTAAAATTTCATTTATTATATAATAGGACAATTTTTAAAAATAAAATCTCTATTAGATGTCGCCACTCACGTGAATCAAAATTTAATTGTACCTAATCAATTAATTATAAGTCAAGATATGAAAATTTTGGATCATGTTATGAAGCACTCAACTGTGCAAAATTTTGGAACTTCAGTGCAAGAGTATTTGTAGTATAATTCAGAGCAGAATAGTGTTAAACTGCAGAAACATGTGATATTTCATTTTTCTAATAATTACGGTCAATATCAAATTCTTTTCATTTCACTATACAATACACTTAAACGCAAAAGGCATCATATTGTCAAAGGCAGAACATTTTCCTCTCCTAGTATTAATTTAATTATTATTTTTTACAAGTTTTTGATTACACATCATTGACATTCTAAACTCTTTAAACGGAGACATCTCCTTATTAATCCCTTTTTAATATTCTGAGAAAACTTTAACCGGTTTTTGAATAATTAGGCAAATTCCTTGTATTTAAAAACACTGCTTAACCTGTTGTTCTTTAAGGAGCCTTTAGTTCGCTGTTCATTTAATTAATGAATTACTGCAATAATTTTATTGTTCTTGTCGAAGTAATTATCGTCTGGCAACATCAAAAATAAAATTTATTTCATTCTTTCAAGAAAAATTTGAGAAGTATTTCAGGTTGGATGGTCAGGCCATCTATGTTATTATTCGTTTAAATAAAAAATACTTCTGATAGGAATCAGATTCTAAAAATGCAGATCATCCGAATATTTTTCCTCTCATTTCATTTCCTAGCTTAAATAATAGCTATAAAACTTTTTTACTATGTTAGCATAGATTACTTATGAAGTGGTATTAAATGTAAACGACTTTATTTTTATTTATTAAATTGGTGAATCACTTTTAGTTATCACCAGAACTTTAAAGAAATATGTAAGAATGTATTTTCTTTCTATGTTTCTATAGTAATTTACACCTAAACTCTTAACTTATAAGGTTCCCTGTCAATTTAATTTATATAGGTGGAAAAATTTATTGAAAAAATTGAAAAAAAAAAAACATATTAAATGGTTACATTAAAAATACACAATACATTATAATACATAAGTATACTGTTATGGAAATTTTTAAATCTGAAAATCAAAATCCGATGCAAAAGATGTTCGGTGATATAAACCAACAGTCTCAATAACAAATGTCGACATTTCATTCTACACGAAAATGCAGACCACACAATATAACCGAATCGTAGCATTTGCAATAAATAGAAGCACGCAAGCAATAAATCGGTAATAAACAACCGTGACAGTAGAAAGCGCTCAGAAAGAACTCGCTTAACTATTCGCTTGAGCTGTACTCGAATGACTACTCGCTTGATTCAATATAGACGGCTGGTACTGGCTGATTTCAGCTCTGTCTTTGGCTTTTATAGTTTCCGTGGCATATCAAAGAAGCTTCTGGAATAATCACCAAAGTTCGAATCCTAATGGTGTTATCGCTATGATTTTTGTAGTTTCTGCAATCTTTAATTTTATCGCTTAAGCCGCTAAATTGTAGGTAAATATTTCGCCAAGGCAAAGAATTCGAATTAGAACCAAAATTCGACGTCACGCTAAACGGCAATTCACAATATTTTACAAAAACTTACATCAAAAGATATTTCCTATTTTCTCAACATTCACAAACCAGTTATGTAAGCCATGTTTCATTCTACTTCTATGCCATGCCAAATTTTAACTGGCGTTCATCCGTCAATTCAACAACAGCAAAAAAAAAAATGTCATTTGATGGACTGCTCGAAAAGAAAATATATTAGTTCTTCATTTCTTAACGTTTCATTATTCAAACCCATTGAGCTTTTAATTTCAATACGAGAGGAAAGAAAAATTTTACAACAAAACATAATGGCAAGAATGCAAAAATGAAATTCCTTTGGGAAGGGGGGGGGCACTTGACGAAAACGAGGCAGAAAAAGAAGAGGAAAGAATTTAGATTAGGAGGATGCACCAACCTTCAATCACTGTCACCGGTGTCGATAAAGGAGCACAAAAAGATAACTTAAAATCGAATCAGAAAGAAAATAATGAAATCTGTCCTTTTTTTTTCCGTTCTGGTCCCTTTCCATTTTTGATTAAAAAAAAAGAATTTAAAAAGAAGAGTCGTCTTTAAACAGCCAATCGATTCTTTACCAAACAGTTACCACAGTGGATGCTTAAGTTTTCTTTCCCAACCAGTAGCCAGACCTTAGCAAACAGCATTAACTGACCGAAGCAACTTGCCATGGAAAAGAAATAGAGCATTCGAAAAAGGGAGGCTGTTTCGGATAATGTTGTTTATTCCCATCACACAACCAGAAGAATTCTTCCCTTTTTTTTTCTTTTTTTTTTAGAGATGGAAAATTCTTCTGTCTAGGTGAGATCTTGTTATAGAAGTTTGCGAAACTGGTATTAAAGATAAGAAGAAAAAAAATCAAATATTCTTTTTACTATCTTTTTGAAAACTTTACCACGCTGTCTTGATTTCGTTTCAGCGAACAAGAAATGGAATTATTTTGCGTCAGGGCGGAATATTTTACTCCGAATTAGTATGGCTGTTTAGGGTGTTTAGTTTTATTTTAGTGCTGGAAAGTGTTATTCCCTTTTTGTCAGCCATTTATCGAAGTGTAACGTTTAACTTTCGAATTTCTCTACCGCAATTTAAATATTATTGAACTATGTTAAGATCAATAAAGGAAAATTCTAAAGTGCTTTTTTAATAACTTGAAAATAAGCAAAAATTCATCATTTTTTATATTTGTATTATTAAGCTCTTATAATGTCTATTTAATTCACGTGATTTGTTGCGTTATTACCTCGTTTTGAAAGTTGCTTGATATATATTACATCTAAAGTGTCGATGTAATAGACTGTCGAGATGTGTATATTGCATCTAAAGTGAAGATGTAATAGACTGTCGAGAAGTGTATATTGCATCTAAAATTTAGATGTAATAGACTGTCGAGATGTGTATATTGCATCTAAAGTGTAGATATAATAGACAGTCGAGAGGTGTATGTTGCATCTAAAGTGTAGATGTAATAAACTGTTGAGATGTGTATATTACATCTAAAGTGTAGATGTAATAGACTGTCGAGATTTGTATATTGCATCTAAGTGTAGATGTAATAGACTGTCGAGATGTGTATATCTAAAGTGTAGATGTAATGGACTGTCGAGATGTGTATATTACATCTAAAGTGCAATGTCGAGATATTGTGTAGATCATCCAGGTAATCTGCTGATTAATTCCGTACTGTGAGAAATCAAACGGTTTTCTATTGTCGTGGACTTATTAATCTGTAGAAAACTTGAACAATCTGATTATTACATAAAGGTTCAGTGAAAAAAATTTGTTTCAATTACAATAACAATGTTTAATTTAATATTTACAAAACTCATATTTCACAATAATCGTTTTTATTGTTACCTTTAGTGTTACACTTCAAATTTATGGTTTAATTTAATTATATTATCCTCCCGTTTAGCAGCGACACAAGATCTATTTTGAGACGGATTTCGTAATTTTGAGCCCCCGTTAGATGACAAGGATGAGATCCCAGCTGGAATCCCCTCTCCTAGCTTTCGAACCACATCAGAGGGTAAACGTTTAATGCATGGCGTTAGATTTAACGTGCACCTGGTCAGGATATATGACGGGTGTTTATTGGAATTAGGTTTTGACCCTAGAGTTCACTTGCCACTAGACTAACGCGGCCTTTGACTTTTATGTAGAAACTTGTAACTGCCCGTAAGTAAGAGTTTCAATAGGCACAGAGGCATCCTAGCTCCTGCTTTAACCAGAGTGTCAGCGATCTCTATGGCAACATGAGAGGGTATCCATTGTAGGTGGATCTGATGAAGCAAAGAAAGGCGTTTTAGGTTTTTGAGTATTTTCACACACACATTATACCTCACATTAAGCCAGTTGACCTCACATTAAGCCAGAGCCAAGTGTTGAATTGAACTTCTACAATCTGACCGAATCCAGATTTCATTTTTATGAGTGAGTGACTTGATCATTCCCAGTTCTTCATTGATGGCAATAAGCTCGGCTTAAATGGAAATAATTAGCAGCTTATCAAAGAACATCAAGTTAAAGCAAATAAAGGGCATTTCATTATATCAAGGAAGATAAAAATAAATGGATTTTATAAATCTAATATATAACAATGAATTTTTGTTTGTTCGTATTTTATTCGCTGCTGTACCCTTCATCCGATTGCAATAAATCTTTGCCAATTTATTGCGTGCACTTGCGGGAGGGTTATAGGCATAGTACAATTAATATATCTAATATATAAAAAGAGTGTTTGTTCGTATTTTATGTGCTGCCGTACTGTTCATCCGATGGCGATAACACTTCGTGAAATTACTGCTTTGAACCTAGAAAATCCGTGTTTTTCACATGGCCACTTGTAAGTTGGATGCTCAAGTGTAGGGAAGCCACGAAATTTAGTTGTTTTTGCTGTAAGCGGAAAAACAAAAAAATATAGTTTACCCTAAAGTATACTTGAATAATAAAGTCAAAAAATAGAATAAACATTATTTATACTTCTGCTTTGTTTATCATTCAGTTTCATTGAATGTATTCATTGTCGACACGAAAATAAATATCATTCTTTCTATCATTCTTAATCAAACAAGACAGCTATTTCAAATTTTAAACCTTTAAAGGGCCATTTTTTTCTAGTCATGTTATGTTAAAATATTTTTAGGCTTGAAATTAGAATAACAAAAGGGATTCATTCAGCTTATTAGATAAATTTAATTTGATTAATTAATAATTAAGTAACAAACCAAGACACATCATTTTATGTGAGATAAAGAACTGAAGCATCTAAGTTTCTGTCTTTCTAAAAAATGTGTCGGAACTTATGCTAATCTACATAATTTCATACAAAGATTGATAAATTTGGTGGGAAGCATACTACCCACGGCCCTAGAAAGGGTTAAACGATATTTCCAAAATTATTTCTTCTGCGGAAGCAAGATGCAAGATACCAGCTAGTAAATTTATAAAATTTCGAAACAGCATTTATAAAACTTCAACGGCAATAACTTTGGTCACACAGGGAAAAATTCTTACCTATATTACAAAATATTATAGAAAAAATTTTTTAATGTATAAATTTTATTATGGACTTAATTCATCCAAGAAAACTTAAATTTATAGACTAATTTCGGCCTTAGAAAAATTTAAAAGCTTCGCTCCAGAAATTTGATACTCACGTGAAAGAAACGAGATTATTTCAACTTATAGGAAGATTTTTTTTTACGATCCTACTTGTCTTCTCGATTGCACGCTGCACGTGATAGATGGAACAGAATCAAACCATTTTTTATTATCGCATGGCCCATAAAAGAGACTGGTAATCAAAGCATCTTCTTTTAGCAGTAAAGTACCCCCTTAGGGGCTTGCCACCATAAATTTTAGTCGGTGTTACTTTCATAGACCGGGAAAAATTATTTAAACATTCGTAGTGGATTACAGCAATCGTATGTGGCATTTTTTTAATTAAAAGCAAGTATGCGGGCCTTATGATATGAATTTTAAGTTTGCCAATTTATGTGTTTCTTTAATATTATTATGGATGATTGGTTAACAGAAATATTTCATTTAAAACATAAAGATTTTCGTTAATGCTATGGATTTTTATGACAATTCTAATATTTTTTCTTGACAATATATGTAAAATTATGTAATTATTGTATATAATAACAATAATTCATGGCGTTAAAAACTGGCATGCAAATTTTATTATATGAATTTTATTTTATTTTGTTATGTTTATAAGTTATTCCATAAATACTGTGGATGATTGGTTAAAAAAATATGTTGCTCAAAATAGGATTTTCGTTAACTATTTTCAGATTTGTCATGAATTGTTTAGGTAATTCTATTAATTTCTTTTGATAATAAATGGAAAAATAATATAATTGCAGCGATCTTTCATATAGAATAAAAATAATTCATATCTCTTGTTGGATTTTTATTGCAAATATTCTCTTTACATTCCTTCCATTTTGAATCTCATATTATTATAAGATTTTGAACATGATAATGTTTAGAAGCTGGGGTACCTACCTCGTCCACATGTAGGAGGTACAAATCGCTCAAAATTCTCTAATGGAGCCATTGGACCTGATTCTACACATACATATTTCTTGAGAAGAAAGATATTCTCTAAGAACGGGTTTTGGAAATCGTAATTAATTAAAAAGCAATACAATTTATAACTTTTTTAATTACTAAGGACCTATTATAATACAAACACAAAGTACCGTATTTAAACCTTTTTTAAGCCTTAAGCAGTATAAAATATAAAATCCATCTTGCAATGATTTGATCCTAATAATAAGCTGGTACTAAAATGAGCAAAACTAATACGAGACAAGAACTTGGACAAAATAAGCAGTATAACATATAAAATCCGTCTTGCAATGATTTGATACTAATAATAAGCCGGTACTAAAATGAGCAAAAATAATACGAGACAAGAACTGAGACCTCTCAATAAGATGATGTGACTAAATGTATTTCAAATTTATCCTCCACTTTCAAACCTGATCGGCGTGGTTCAGTAAATTTAAAAGACGGCATAGCATCAGAGAAAATATAATATCGAGAAAAGATCCATCTTCTTCTATCATACCTTAAGAAAAAGAAATCTTTAAAAGACTTCCTTTGAAATTTGACAAAATCGATGAAAGCAACAAAGGAATTTTCAATATGCACCTCATATTACTATTAACCAAACTTTTTTTCAAATTTTGATCTATGCATTACAGAATCAGGGCTCTTTTTGGCCAATTTCTATAATATCATCTCACAGTTATTGTCACTACTCAAACAAAATGCTTTAGAATTTGTCAGTATACTAATCTACCCTATAACAAAAATCTTTCATTTCTACAAGACCAAAATAGCAAATCTGTCTCAAAAATTTTGCTAACTAAGAAAGATCTGGATCCCGAATAGAGAATATTATGAAGCCACTACAAGAGTGAAGGAATGATACCATAATAGTCTGAGAATAACTTTAAATGCTTTCATCAACCAGTAAGATATTCATTGTAGACTTTTCCAATGTAAACTGGATATTACTTTCTTCATTTTTCTCCACTTATATCTTAGATTCTTTTTAACAATGAGAATGTGTTGTTGTAAAGCAAACCTTATTTTTTCGATAACCTCCCGGTGGTAAAATAAAAATTATAATACGCCAAGAAAAAATTATAATACGCCAAAACTTTCACCCGATGGTGAAAGTCTTGGCTTTTTAGGGGTGTATCTTTATCAATAGAACTCCTTCTTACAAAAACGATAAATGTTTTGAAGGGAAATTTTATAGGTACCATATCAAGATTGTAGTTTGTGCAGATATGATTGTTTAGTAAAAATTAAAATTCTGATGTATAATAGCCTTTTCCAAAAAAAACTGATAAAATAAATATTTTCAATAGGAATTTTTATATACCGAAGTTTTCATATATTGAATTTTTTATAAAATGCTCCAGATTCGATTTGCTGTAATATATCTGTATTGAACAGATTGGAAAATATCGCAAAGATATTAAAAGCAAATGTTATTCTCCAATATTTAAGTAATAAATTTCATTAAAAAAGTTTTCATCTGGAAAAACTTTACAAATATGCTAATTTAATAAATATTTCTATTTTATTAAAAGGTATAAACAGTCCATTTTAGTAAAACCAAGTTCGATGCACTCTAGTGCGCTATCCGTTGGAGTTAGGATTTCAAAGAATTTTCAAAGAAAAGGTTTGTGAATAGGTAGAGATTTATTAACCTCTTAACGGGATAATACAAAATATTTCCAAACAAACGAGTTGATTATGTTAATTATCCATTTATCAGGTTAAGAATCGAAATTGTAAGAAAGCAAATGTCTTCATATAGACATAAGAAATAAATAAGAAACCTTAGATAACAGATTTAATCATCATTATAGAAGGGAAAAGTTTTTAAAAACTTCTAGTCTGAAACATCGTATCATGATAATGTTTTGAGCTTGATACTCATTTTAAAATTTGCTCTTAATTATGTACGTAACATACATATATAAATATATCATCGCAATGCGCGTGCTTATAAATGGGCGTATTAAAAAATCATAAGCATTTTTGTAAATTATGTTTAAAAATACTTTTAAAAATTTATTAAAATTAGAAAAAAAATTGTACGGTATTAAAATTAATGTGATTAAAAATATCTTTTTTATTTGAAAGTGATCTAAGAATCATTTATATACAATAATACACTCCTAAATTATTTATGGAAACATTTTAAATTTTGTTTCATTCTTAATTAAAATTTTAAACTCTCTTCCGTAACGATTACCTGCTACTCAAACAGTCCTTATGAACCAAATTTTACAGCACTATTTCCAATGGTCTGAACCATTTTCTTCCTATATGAGGATATTTAGAGATCACATCTTACCATATGTTGAAAAAAATACCATATGTTCACATCACATCTTACCATATGTTGAAAAAAATACCATATGTTCACATCACATCTTACCATATGTTGAAAAAAATACCATATGTTCACATCACATCTTACCATATGTTCCCACTTGAAAATCTATTGTATTTCAGAAAGTGCTTCTAATTTCCAATAAAGATTCTGACTAATAAAAAAATCTGTTTTGTGAGAGCAATACTATATAAAAAACTTAATGATGAAAGAGGAGGTTTTCATCATCAATTGTTATTTAACATCAAAACATCACGACTCCCTTTCTAGAGTTCATGTTGCTCTTTTTCAGTTTTGTATGAATTTTGATGAATTTTATTAAAAAAGCAGAAAAACGAAGAGAAAAATGTTACACGATGTGCAAAGCGATGTGCAAATTATAAAAGACTTGACTGTAAATAAAATTGATAACAATGATAAAAAATGGACAATATCTTGAATACAAGAACAATGAATGAATGAGCATGACAGCGTACAATGTGAAGCTTAGCTAATTGTATAATCCTTTTTAAAAAGTAAAAAAAAAAAAAGAAACATTGCACTATGTAGAATTCAAAGGTTAAAGAAAATCTGATTGTACAAAATAAGATGCCAGAGAAAGAATAAGGATGTTTTATACATAAAATGCGTGAAATAAAACTATTGCACGAAGGAAATTGGTATAATTATTTTAAGAACAGTACCATGAATTATGTATATTGCTTTATTTCTTAATGATGGATTATTAAGACTTTTTCACGCAGACCTCCATTTCTTGCGAAATGGAGGTTTTCTTCGGTGATAAGAAAGAGTAAAGATTCAAGATGTCACATAATAGGGTCGCTGTCGTCTCTATAATTGCTAGCAATGTAATTCATGAAAATTCATCGGAATTTATTTGCTTGCCCTCTAAATCATTTTGCTATGCAAGTTCAAAAGACATTATATACGAAATGAAGGCCCATCGAGCCATAGTTCCACACTCTTGGCTTTCTCAAGAGATATATCGGAATACCATGCCCGAGATTTTATAATATCGAAATTTAATTTGAATTTTCATTTTAATAGAAGTGACATCGCTGCATGAGCTATCTTGATAGGTATATTTAAAATTATTGTTCAAAACAACAAGAAATTGATGTTAATGGTTATTCTTTAATTAACAATTTTATTCATCTTCACAGTTGGTGGACAATTGTATAAGCTATAATAAGGCTTACATGATATAATTTTGTAAGTCATGTACAAATACAAATTAATATGTAGGGGATGTTTTCGCAGTTAATTTTAATAATTAATTCTCTGAAAGTAGATTGACGACCAGTAACAGTCAAAAAGAAAAGGCAAAAATAAATAAAGAGAAGAAACCCTCAGCATGATATAATTTAGCAGCAGATTGGAGAATATGAATTATTTAACACTTCACTTTTTTTTTCAAGTTTATATTATCATTATTATTATTTTTAAAATTTTCATGAGCATTGTTAATGTTTTCAAAATTTACATAAGCATTATTATTTTTTCAAAGTTTATATGAGAATAGTTAATGTTTTTAAAATATACTTGAACTTTGTTAGTGTTTCCAAAGTTTATACGAGTATCGTTAATGTTTTCAAAGTTTATATGAGCACCGTCAATGTTTTCAAAGTTTACATGAAAATTATTAATTTTTCATAGTTTACTTGAATATTGTTAATGGTTTATAAGCTTACATAAGTATTTTTATTTTTTCAAAGTTTACATAAGCATAACAAATGTTTTCAAAGTTTGCATAAACATAGCTAACGTTTTCAAAGTTTATATGAGTACAGTTAATGTTTTTAGAGTTTACATAAGCATAGCTAAAGTTTTCAAAGTTTAAATGAGTCTTGTTAATGTTTTCAAAATTTACATAAGCATTATTATTTTTTCAAAGTTTACATGAGAATAGTTAATGTTTTCAAAATATACTTGAACATTGTTAGTGTTTCCAAAGTTTATACGAGTATTGTTAATGTTTCCAAAGTTTACATGAAAATTATTAATTTTTCATAGTTTACTTGAATATTGTTAATGGTTTATAAGCTTACATGAAAATTATTAATTTTTCATAGTTTACTTGAATATTGTTAATGGTTTATAAGCTTACATAAGTATTTTTAATTTTTCAAAGTTTACATAAGCATAACAAATGTTTTCAAAGTTTGCATAAACATAGCTAACGTTTTCAAAGTTTATATGAGTACAGTTAATGTTTTTAGAATGTACATAAGCATAGCTAAAGTTTTCAAAGTTTAAATGAGTCTTGTTAATGTTTTCAAAGTTTACAAAAACGATGTTTTTTATATATAATTTACACAAGCATAGTTATTATTTTTAAAATTTACAATAGAATTATTTAATGTTTAAAAGTTTATATTAGTATTTTTTATTGTTTAAAAAATTTAAATAAGTAAATCTATGGTTCATGAATTCATTTTACATGAGATTTTACCGGAAAACATAATTTATCTTTATAATCAGTTCGTTTCACAAAAGACCTTCAAATTATGTACATCGACCATATTTTCAGATGTAACCAATGAATCGTTCTTTTACCAGTTTCTCTAAATATTTTGTTTCCTTATTTGGTCCCTTTACCAAGCAAATCCAGAAAGACATTACATCAGAAACGAATTATCATCAGACCATAACTCAATAATCTCAGCGTTCTATATATTAGCAATATCAAATGTCCAAAACCTTATAATATCGAAGTCCTATAAGCTGAAGGAAACGTAATCATAGTTTCGACCTTCGTGGGAAATGGAGGGTTGATGGCAGACGATTCCTACTCACTCGCACCCTCCTTCTGGATGGCGTCTGTGAGGGGGCTTGGTCTCCTCATCGATTGGTCCAAGTCATTAAGGGGTTGTAAGCATCGCTATTGCGGGTATTAAGCTCGTCTGTAATCGTTTGATTTTACGTCTGTTTAGGGACGAATGACGTGGAACGGCCGCCGCAGAAAGTAAGTCTGCCTGTTCATCAAGTCACATTACGATTGCCAAGTTGAAATGTAGAAATAACTCTGTTCATTAGTCAGGACTCGTCGGAGAGAAAGTCCGAGTCGTTATATCGATGATATTGGATATCGATAGACGGAAAAATCATCGTTAGTTGGCTTTAATTTTCATTTATGTTGATTTTGTTTATTTTGATGGGGGGGGGGGGTTCATTGCTTGTTTTTCATATATTATACTTTCAATCATTTCTGTAAAATATTTTCTTTGGGTTCTCTAAGTAGGAACTAAAATCAATCTTCCAGCTATCCTGGAAATTATTGAAACAAGAAAGCAGAATGTAAATCAGTTGTTTCATCAGGTCATATTACGATTGCCAAGTTGAAATGTGGAAATAGTTCTGCTCATTAGTCATGATTCATCAAAGAGAAATTCAGGAATGTTATATCGATAGTATTGAGTATCGTTATAAAAAAATCATCAATAATTGGTTTTAATTTTCATTTATGTTTGATTTTTTTTTTCAGAATAAAAAAATATATGTTACCTTAAAAATAATCAACACTTTTGTAACAGTCCAAATGTTCCAAATCTTTTCATATATCAGTGCTTTCAAATATTTTTGTAAAAGTTGCTTTCATCCGGCCTTCTTAAACTATAGTTGCAAATTTTACTTTTCTGGAATTCTAAGAATCTCAAACAATTCAGAATTAGGTCTCTATTAAATCTTGATATCTTTTTTATTGAATAGATTCTTTTCAGTTTGAAGTTGTTGAAATCATCGAAAGATACCAAATAAATTGTTTATTCAAAGACTACTTTTAAGATTATTTTTCTTCATCACCTTCTTTTTCCAATACTTTATTCATTTTTGCTCTAATTCCATTATTTTATTATCAAAAATATACTGGGAACAGAACAGTTTACGTCCATCAATCTATATATCTACTTAGCTAATCCATTACATATCTTTCTATTTCTCATAAGCTAAACTTATCTCAATCCCTAGACAGCATCACAATCTCGATCAGTCTCGTTAAGTCTGTCGGGGCCAAACGTCCTCCCACTGGTGTGACACGGAAGTTTGGAGAAGGGGGTGCCAGCTCAGATGCCGTCGTCGTGATTTGACCGCGACTCCAAATTACGAGGTCCGTCCCGAAATAGCCCTGGTGTCGCTTTAAAACGGGATGTTGATATAACTAAACCAAACTATATTCAAGCCACATGATATACTATGTTGTGAAGTATGCATGCTGTACTATAAAGTATATATACTATATTATGAGGTGTATATACTGTACTATGAATTATACTTATTCTACTATAAAGTGTTATATATATATATAGTTCTTGACAAAACAATAACTAACGCGCTTTCTCTTTGTAATCTTCCTATGCGATAAACCAAAATGTTTCTATGAATTTCGAATGCAAAAATTAGAATCGCATTATAAAGAAAATGAATGGAAGAAAAGTAGTCATTGCTTCCACGAGTTATTGTACTCATTTAAATCCAAATTTAAATGAACTAGTCTTTTTCAGTTTATTGTAAGAGCATACATTGTATCCACTTCTATATTTGTCACCATATTCGCCAAGCTTGGCAGAATTCTTATCCTATTTATGTCCAATTCCTTTGGCGCTCTACACGCCAGACCATTGACCTACAGTTACCTCATTTGACATTTGGGAGGTAGAAACGTGCACTGCGGAACGATTGTTTAGAAATTTTAATAACTTGAATTCATTGAAAATTAAGCTGAATTTCTGCGTTTCTCCAATATAATCAAAATTACAGTTGCACACTAATTAGTTTTACATCGTTTCATAATTTTTAAAAATGTGTTTCAAATGATGCCAATTTAAAAATCGTGTAAACTTTTCCTAGATTTTGGCATTTTTTAAAAAAAGTATTTATATGTCTAATTTCTAGGATTATATAACATTATTGTCCTGAAACTCAAACCGTTTTCATTGTTTCATCAAATATTTAATTGTGCGCTTTTCTTCCTTTATTAAAACATAAAGAAAGAAAATTATGTTTAATATCTGTGTCGGTTACGAGACAAATAAAAAAGTTAAGTTACAATACTGAGAAATTTTGAAAATACATAACCGCACATTTCAGTTTTATCAGAGCTATGATATCATGAGGTCTTCATTAAAAAGATTCATGTAAGCATTAATAAGAACTTAAATAATTCAATTAAAATATCATGGCTTTAATGCCAAACATTTTGTTGGAATCATGGATATGAAGTTATATGAAACAAATTATATGGAATTAAATATTATCCATATCTCTAGCGAAGTAGATGGTCAACAAAGGCGAATACTTAAAAAAATATTTTAAGCATATTTAGCAACAACATAATTGACTGTCGTAAAGAAACAAAAATCGTTTTCATTATTACTAAAATGTTTTTTACTGGATATTTCTGCCATTGTTGAAATTGAAAGTATTAAGACATGATATTATGTCTTTCTAAATAGGTTTCTGTTTAAATTGTGCTTTTAATATAAATTTTGAAATTTTATTACGCTAAAAACTAACGTTTTTTGCATGTAATCAATGAAGAACTTTTTTAAAGTGCGCTCATTTTTAATTATTTCTACTGTAATATAATAGGATGTATAAAAAATGTCGTTTTTATCACTCAATAATTATTTTCTTATCGAAGTAAACTGAATTTTACGATGAACTAGAAAATCCTCTGAGATACTGCATAAATAATAAATATATATATATTCTGTTGTGCATATAATATTTCAGTGCTGAACGATTCTAATTTGCGTACTCATATTTTTAATCATACTAATAATTCTATGAGGTACTGCTGCTTAAATAATAAAAAAATATATTCTGGAGTGCATATGATGCATCACTGCTGAAATATTCTAATTTGTGTATTCATATTATATATATATGTGTGTGTGTGTGTGTGTGTGTGTGTGTGTGTGTGTGTGTGTGTGT
>JAPMOR010066408.1:228823-263079 GCA_026543865.1 Argiope aurantia
GGGGAAATGTGTACCTCGAAGCAATTGTTTATTGTTTTTTAATTAATTAGAAATGAAGTGAAGTGACATTTCTTTCGCTATAATTCGAGAAAAATATACAATACGAAACTGATTTTTATACCATTTTAAAATTCAAAAACTTATCTTTTCAGCCATCTCAATAAAATGGTGAATAATTGCGTTTTATTTATTTATTTATTTGCATAATTCTCACTAATGGACCGAATTGTTGAAATTCATTGCCGAATCAAAATTTAAATAATTTTTGTTACTCCATCAAGCATTTAATAATGTTTTTCTTTTCCATTAAAAGATGAAGAAGAAAGGTTCTTTATAATAACTGTGTAATTTGCATAAGGAAAATGAAGTTACAGTATGTGGTGAAAGTTAGTAGATTATCCTGAAAGTTTAACAATGATTATCCTGCCAGATTTCATAGCTCTATGATACTATAGAAAGGACATCGAAATGCATTAAAACCCTCTATTTTGATTATTTTGATGATTATGATTTTTTCCCTTTCTAATTACTCGTATGTATGTATTTCCCTTTCTAAATACTCGTATGTATACTTTCTAATTACTCGTATGTATACGAGTAATTAGACAGATGAATTATGAATTTAAAACTTTTTATAATTATGTGAAGTTAATCAAAAATGTAATCATTATGAAATTTAATTAAAAATAAATGTTTCTGAACGAAACTAATAAAAGATGTATTGTATTTAAAGAGCGCTAATGATGCTACCACTAAAACACAGATGAACTCAACCAACTTTCTTTTTTCTAACTTATTCTTTATTCACAACTTAAAAAAAAAAACTTATTCTAGGCTTTTTAGTTTATTTTAACTAACTCAATAGATGGCGCTGAAGTCTTTGAATTATTGGATGACAGGCACTTTTACTGGGAGTGATAGGCATGTGCAGCTTTGCACGCAGGTGAGTTGAATGTAGTTTTGCTTGCAACTGGTATGTTGTTTACTTTCTTATTTTACTTTCTTATTTTGGTTCTTATTTTAATGTTATTTTTTGGTCTGGCCGACCGGGGGTTGGATTAATAAAAACTAGTAATTTAGTTGATTAAAATATATACCCCGCTTACCAGATTCAGTTTACTCCGGGGGGCCCCAACGCCGCTCGCCTTGCCTAACCTGCAATATAAATAAACAAAATTATTAAACATAATAAAATAATCCTATAAATCAAACCTAAAAGCTAAGGATTCTGATGGTGGGTGAAGTGAGCGATGAGATGAAGTTAGGGGGTCTTAAACGCTACTTTTTATCGTTACTTATAAACTAATGAATAAACACATAAATACAACCTGTGTTCCGCCATTTTCCACCATGCTGGCTTCTCTTCTTTTTTCACTGAAACAAAATAATTAAGACACAAAACACTTTTCAGCTGAAATCATTCAAATCTAAATATACAGATTATCTATATAAACAGTCTAAGTTACGCAGTTAGTCGCGTATTACGCGGCGAGCACTCCTTCTCCATCCTGGCCCGCACGATGAAAAGCGTCTGGCGGCATATTTTTATCTTTGTTGTGTGTCATATTTTATAAAATTTTTAAATGTCTATAGTATATTTTAAGATTGTTTTAAATGCTGCTTTCCCACTCCCCCTTCGGGGGTTGAGCCATGTGAACATATTTTTATGTAGCTAAATACTGCCCCTGTTCTGGGCAAAGATTGTACATGCGTTTGGTTTTTAATAAATCTGTCCGGATGCTGGGTTGATCCGGCGGGTCCTCCGGCTGCTGGGGTGATTCTCACCCCCGGGACGTTGTTCTTTGCCTTACACCCAACTCGGGTAGGCTGACGTCTCGTGGGATGGCACTTTCTTATTTTAATGTTATTTTTTGGTTTTATGATTGAGCTCGCTTTTGTAGTTTGTGCTTGTTCTATTGGTTTTGCTTGGATTTGGAAGTAATAGTTTGCTTTATTATATAATTTATTGTCTTTTATTTTTGTGATACTGGTTTATCTCTAAGTTCGCAGTTTCTGGGGATTTTCGGGTCACAAGTGGTTAATATTTTTGGACGAAAGATAAACCCCTCGCAGAAAAAATCCTTTGTTTGAATCCCTGCCTGAGAAAGTCTTCAGGCCAGATTCATCATTTCTTTCTTTTTTATTCTTTTTGCATTAGACTTAATATTTTTTTCTAATTTCGTTATAATTATTTGAATCATGAAACTTCTTTTTTCTTTCCCGTTTTCACTCTTTAAATTTGCTTGCTTTGATTGATTTTACATAAGACTATTTAAAAACTTGATGTGTTTCACATTGATAAATTTGGAGTTATGTAATTGAAATTTCATTCCCATCTTTGAAAATTAGAGTTATTATTTATTTAATGTGTTTGAAGCAAAAATATATTATTTTGATGTTTTCAGATCAGATTTATTCTTTAAATTTTTGTTCGATACTTGTTATTAATTTTGTAAAAAGTTAATTTCAAAAGAAAATTTACAAAAGAAAATTAATTATGAATTGAAAACCAGTATATGTGGTCCCCCGAAAGCTTTCTTGTATACTGTATAATAAACTTTGTATGCCAGGGGGCCTTACAGGGCACTAGCGTACAATAGTTAGGAAATATTAACCTTTGGCGAGACTTTTCTGAATCTATCTAGCCATCCTTGGCGAGATTTTTCGGTTATTAAATCCTGGCATGCGACAATAATATTCAAAAATGGAATTTGTGTTTTAGACACGTTATTTGAGTCTATTGAAACTAAAATTTGAAGCAAAACTTTACTTGTGGACACTAAAATGCCATACACAATTCGATATATTAAAGTCACTGCATTTTTGGATTATCAGGTTTATTTGTTTCTGAAAGTACTAACCTACAGACAATCAAAAACATACAAGGGTTTTTGCTCAAACTCTGTGAGGTATCTACACTAAAGATTTTAAATATGTGTGCCTAATTTTATTTATCTAGCTCTCTTCGTTTTGTAATTATCGTGTTTATTTACGTTCAAGAGCCAAACAGATGAACTTGTTCTGGATATATTTTACTAAAAATGTGATAGAAATCTGCAAATTTCGTGTGAAGACCATATACCAAATTTCAATCATCTAGCTCAAAGCGTCTTCGAGTTATCTTTGTTATAGGCAGACAAACAGGTGGACATTTCTCCAAAATACGTTTTTACGAACTCACGGAGGACTGAAACTTGGAGATTACACAAAATCTCGAGTTCTAATTTTTTGACGATTACTGTATTTTCTATATACACGTATACGAGGAAGTAAAAAGATTAATTTTGAATTGGAAATAAAAACTGCCATAAAAAAAATTGTAGCAAAGATATAATTTACATTGTACTAATAAAAGTGGATTGGGAGTGCTTTTGTTAAATTTCATTCTATATAAAAATTTCAATAATAAAAAGAAAATACATATTCAAATTCAAGTTTAGATCTTGAATTTTAATAATAAAGATTTTTAAAAAAATGTTACGCTTATAAGTATAATAGAAATATTTTTTTCCCGAAAAAATATATTAACAACATATTCTATGTCAGCAAATTTTCAAGATTACAAGATACAGTTCCTAGATTAAAACAGCCATAAAAGCAATGAAATCTTCAAGTTTAATTTTCAAGTTAAATATTTACATGGTACTTTGCATGACCCGTAATCATCTTTTCAGTTTTCCTTTAATTTTCTTCTCGAAAATGAAAGCACACCATTTCGGCATAAAATGGAAATAATTTTTCAGCTAGATGAAATAGATATTACTGATGAAAATCAAAAGCAATCATTAAAATATTTAAAATATTAATTAGTCTTAGAAATAATTGAGTTTTAAATTGATATGCCATTTCAGGAAAATTACTAAATGATTTAAGTCTAATTTGATGCTAAATTCCAAGCATGTATATATAGAGTGTCCATGTTAATTGTGGCTTAATACCTTATATCTAAATCAGTAAAGAGAGGCATACGCTTCCAATATACAAGCTGCACAAAATTATATTGTTTTATTTAATAAATGGACTAATTAAAAATTATAATATCTACATTTTGTATATTATATCTTTCCCATTAGTGATATTCAGTAAAATATTCTTGAATTGCTAATATTTTAGATAAAAATTTCCACTTCTCATAGAAACACTGACCGAGTTATGAAGTTTAAGACGTTTGTATACCATTTCCTTTTTCACCTCGAGAGATATCTGCCAATAAACATACGGAATTGCTTGAGAAAGCTGTTTATTGATTTAAAACAATAAAGTTCAGAGTCATCATGAATTTATGTAACAGAAGAGTGGAACCTTTTTTGTTTAAAATAAATTAGAATGTCAGGAATAATGTATTAAATATTCCTAATGTGACTAAAGCTCTGTTTAAAAAAATAATACACCTTAATTTTTAGCTGTATGTTTATTCGGTACATTCTGATTTTATCGGCCTCCAAGATAAACAGCCAAATTGTGTAAAAAGATAGCCAAAGGTAGCCAAACTAAGAGCAACCGTTCAGACTTTCACTTTGAGTATCTCTTTGGCGTCGCACTTTGGCGCTATTCTTGGCGTTGTTTTAATAGAGTCGCCGTGTAAATCAAGATGTACCGTTTTTTCATTCAAATAAGACAAAACATAATTCTTTATACCTTTTAAAGTATTGTTCAAATTGAGGTTAAATTGATTTATGGTTTAGAAATCTCAAAAGTATTTAGAACTAGAGTCCCTAAACTGTGGATTATGAAGCGGGGGGGGGGGGGGTGCGACTTTATCTTAAATGCACCTTTCCGCAATTTATAAAAATGTAATGCTAACTTAAAATCTTCCACAAGCTGCGCATTTGGAGGAATATTTGTAGAATTATATTTAATAAAGGCTTATCAAAAAAAGGCTTATTATTTAAATATTTTGTTTTGTTAAATAAAGTACGGAAAAAATGTATGAAATTTGTTTCTGAAAAAATACAATCGCTGAGTTGAAATGGGTCAATAGAGATTCAATTTCCGAAAAGTGAATCATAATATATAAAAATTTACAAACTCTTTGTATAGAAATTAGCTATTAAATCATAATTAGAATGGACACCATATATAGTCTTCTAAAGAAAATGTTTTTTAAGAAATATGCCTTCTGAAATTCTAACAATTACGAAAATGCTTCAAAATATATCTAAATAATTATATTTATAAATATCCGTTTTCATCTTATGTTGATCTTCTATTTTCTATTTCAACCAATTGTTTTCATTTCAGGTAGATAAGATTGTTCTATTTTCATCGTAATTTTAAAAATTATGCTCCCATGTATAATTCTCAAAAAAGCCATAAATAAATAAAGCCAAGTTCTTGAAACTGAAGTATACGAATTGAAGTGAAGAAGAAATGGCTGTATTTTTATTACTCTTCAAATTTAGCGACAAAATAAGTACATATAAATTTAAAAGCAGTTATCAGTATCTCGAATTCTAAAGAATCTTTGCACAAAATGATATTTTCAAGTTAATGCCTGACATTTTAGAATATATTAAGTACTGCTATCTATGATTTGTTGAAAAAGAATATAAATCAATGACTGGTTTTGAAAACTGAATTTTTGCATACTTTAAACTATATGATTTAGCTTTCAACACAGGGTAGGGCTTATATATTGTTAGGAATCTGTAGTAACTTTGCTCGACAGAATTAATCTTTTTGTAAGGAAGAGAAAATTACAGATATTCTTAATGGATAATTCAATTATTCCCTTAGCGATAAACTTGTCGACAATTTTGCGACAAGAATGAAAATTCAGGTAAATGTAAGAATTATACCTCTAACTTTATTAGGAACTAAGATCTGAAGATTCTTCTGCAAAATTCCATGTGTACTTCTTATTAGGAGACTATATAAAGCGAAGTAGTCACACGAAGTGTCAATTTTCTCTTTAGAGTATTTATCGCATTTCGACATGTTTATTCTGAGAGCTATCACTGTTTTCTAATTACTGACTTGCTGTCTACTGATGTTCTGAATTTCTTCAAGTGTTGTCTTTTATGAACATCTAGTGTTGTTTGCTTTTCCTATCGTTCATGTTTTCAGGAATTATTGTGATAAAAAGCGTTGTTTCTCACTCTCTGGCTTGTAGAACTTCGTTGACCGTGCACTCACCGGACGATTTTCGTAAAAATATAGCTTCATTTTTTCGTAGCTTATTCACGGCCTAAACGTGAACATTTTTGATACATATGAGAAATTGTGTTGACTATGTTAGTAACTTTTCATCTTCCCTTGAGTTCAAAAAATACTCAAATATTTTCTTCATCGCTACAAACCTTTTACGCATAAACTGGAGGATTATTAGCTTATAGCACAAACAATTCATTACACTTCTAAGAGTTTTTAAAAGAATTTAATTGATAGTATTTAATGCGCCCTAAATATCATTTAGATATATATGAAAGAATTTTCGTCTTAGAAGTCTTAAAGCATCTAGCATCTTCTCTCTTTTTTCTATCATGAATACAGCATTAAAATTTCTTATATAACTTCTATCATTCTGCTCATAGAGCATTTCCTGATTTTAAACTTCTTAGAATGTTATGCTGTCATTTATTGTTCATATAATGCTTTAAAAAGATTTTCTTTTCATAATTGAGAAGCACATTTATATCTTCGAAAGAAAATGATTTTTTGATTTTATTCTCGTAAAATAGAGGATATTTCTCGGTTATATAGTAATGTGCAATAAGGAAAGCTCAAAAATTAATTTTCAGAAATATAACTAACAAAATTCCATGTGATAGAAATATACAAGGTTTTTTTTAAGGATCAGCGGCGGTCTTTTTCTCAAAATACCCTTTTTTTTTTAATTTCATTACGCATAGAAAGCATTTTTTTCATTGCCTCATATGAAATTTCATATTATAATATCCAAGCATTTACATCAATCTTGCAATAGTTGTAGCAACGGAGAATCTGAATTGAGTTGGAGTTGCAATTCTGCCTGAAGGAACAGAATCGCAACTCCAACTTTTTCAATTAGAAAAAAATTTATCTCATCTCATAGGCCGAAAGATATCTTTCATAACTTATTCAGCTTTTCTTTTTTAGGATATATTTCTACTGAAGATCTACAGATAATGTTTTCATCCAGGTTTTTGAATTGGTGTTGATGCTATCCTATTTTTATTGTGCTGATGAAATAGGGCCATAAGGATTTTTTATTGATTGTGAATTTGTTTAATTATTGTCGTAATGGCCTTAATTTGTTATAATCAATCTGTAAATGTAATAGTATGTTTTATTTCAAATGGCAAACAGTGGAATGGGTAGTCTTCTGGGGATGTCGACATGATGACTGGGTGTTGTTCTGCTTTCGCACACTTTATGGTGTTGCGAATTGTTATGAGCGAGGATAGAAGCTATGACCTTGTGGTTCGCAGCCCAGTAACATGACCACAATACGAAAGCAATTCCTCGGGTAGCGTAGCTGTTAACTAGCTTATAAGCTTTCACCACAGACTCTCCCTCCAGTGAGTCGGAGGTGAAACGAACGATATGGCTATTGAGTCTAATGTGCCTGTACCCATTTGAGTAGTGCCAAGAGTTCTGGCCAGCGTGTGTGCTGTTGCTGCGCCAAGTGAGTCTGACAACTTTGGTTGCTGGTAACTGTACGAAGGTGAAAGGTTCATCGTCCGAGGTCAACAATGTAGCAATTGGTATGAGCGAGGATAGAACCTGGGACCTTGTGATTCGTAGCCCAGTAAAATGACCACAATAAAAAAGCAATTGCTCGGGTAGCGTTGCTGTTAACTGGCTTATAAGCTTTCACCACAATGGGAATTCACTTGCATGATCTGGTGTTGGAGTTTTGTGCTTGGTCTTATAAGTTGAATCTGTGCTTCAAGAGTCGGTGAAGTCGTTTTAAGTGACCGCTTCTCTGTTCCATACCGTCTTTGTCTGGAACACAATTAATTTCTGGATATTTCTTCATGTGCCTAATGACAAATATTAGGTTACGGCGGTTGGTTGTCCTTAGTTAATCTGTGTTTAGAAATTGTTATTAAAATTTATAAACTACAAAAGGACTCACATCTAGTCATCTAGCACTTCTGTGTGATTTTATCCTGCCTCTAGTCTTCCAATAGTTCTTCTTACTAGTTTTTCGGGAGTCTTCTGTGTCAGTTTTCCCTCTAATCTCCTAGTTCTTCTCCGTAGCAATTCTTCGGGCAAATGATGACTGTACGTCACTGTTACAAATTAGCTACACCAGATTTTTTTTTTATTTCAGTATCATAACGGAATTTGAAGCTTGCTCTAAAACATACAATTTTATGCTCCTCGTAAATGGTGCATTTCGTTTGCAGCTCTAATAATTTTCATATTGCAGTTTTATTCAGCAATTCTTATCTGACAACATTTTTGAATTTTGTACGGATTGCCTTATTCTTGAGTCCATAATCACTATTTCTGTGCGTTTTCCTTAATTTTTGGAAACCAGTATATTCAGTTAATTATGAAGTGATTTTATCCAGAGCACTTTTTTTTCTGAGTGTACTGGTCTCTTTTAAGCTTGAAAATTAGCACATCACAACACACATTCGATTTCTAATTAATGCGATAGTAAATACTTCAAAAAACAAATATTTTTCTGCTGTTTCGTATTGATAATAGCTCATTTTTCATTTAAATAAAAAAACTTATATCGGAAATAAAATTTGAAAAAATAAGCTTTTTTTTTTTTTTTTTTTTTTGAAACTTAAATTTCGACCATTTTTGTTGACAGGAACTTAAGAAAATCGGACATATATCACTGCAATTAAAATTAAATATAAGTATTTAAAATGTCTTGTGTAAATAATAAATTTCTTGACTAAATCTTGAATAAAATAGAAGTAAATATAACTATTTACTTCTCTTTAAAGTGTGTCATTTACTCATTAAAAAAATGTTTGAAGTTCTCTTTTAGAAGCAAAACAGTTTTCCACTTTAGTCATTTCAAGAATTGAAATCTATTTGCAAGATAAAATACTAAAAGCGCACTTTATATTGAGGAAAATGCATCTTTTTATATTCTGTACCCGAAGTGTTGTTTATTTCACACCCACGCACGAGTTTCTCATTTCATTTCCAAAACAAGAAAGAAAATAGAGGAACATTCGTTTTATTTCTTCGCTTTCTTGAAACAAAAATCTTCCGAAATAATGAAAAAAAGATTTATGTAAAACAATTTTGAGATAAAGGCAAAACGCCTTTGAGCTGAAAACATTTCGAAAGAAAAGAATAATGAAAAGTTTTTCCTACTCGTAAATTTTTTTATGATTAATATTTTGTAGGTGTAAAAAAGCGCGATGGAAATTTAAAATAACGGCATTCTCTTAAGAAATGCGCGAAAATTCTAAGTAATCATAATTAAAATATTACCATTTAAATAGCATTAGATCAAAGCATTGCTATTTCGTTTACATGCTATTTACACAGTAAAAAAATTTTTTGAAGGAAAAAAAATAACTGAAAATTGGCGTCCCCATTGGCTAAAGGGATATTGAAGTATGAATTGGAAGAATTAAAATTGTAGAGAAGTTTTCCAAAATCTGTTGTCTCCCTAAAACTTTCTCGCGTGCTCTTTTTAAAGATTTTATACCAGAGTAAGCTTTGCTTGGCATTTACATAAAATTGTAGGGGAATATTAACCGTTGGTGGGAATTCGACATTTTTAATTAATCTATCTAGCCATCCTTGGCGATGGTTTTGGCGATTAATGGTATCCAAAAATCGAATTCATGTTTTAGAAGCGTTTTTCCCAACGGACTGAAACAAAAATTTGACGCAATACTAAACTACAACAGAGCATACCAAATTTGTACTTTGTGATGCACAAGGATTGCCTTATTACTAATAAGAAAAACATACCTAAGCATTTTTGAACTATCGCGTTTACAATTTTCTGAAAGTACTGACCAACAGACAGTCAACCCTTTGTTGATTTTGGCGAAGATTGCAGATAATACTGCATTTGTAGTCACAAAATACCATACCATATTTGATATATTAAAGGCATTGTATTTCTGAATTGCAGCGTTTGCATGTTTCTGAAAGTACAGGTCGACACACAGTCAACCCTTTGTTAGTTTTGACTCAAAATTTGACAGATGTCTATCCTATGGATCTTAAATCTGTTCACCGAATCTTATCAATCTAGCTCTTTTTGTTTTAAAGTTATCGTATTAAATTATATTCGAACAGCCGGACAGACATGCTTCTTCTCAACAGATTTCAATAAAAGTTTGACAGAACCCTACAAATTTTATCGGTCTAGCTCAAAGCGTTTTTTGAGTCATATTTGTCTCAGACATATAGATGGGCATTTTCCAAAAATGTGTTTTTCGAAATCAGGGAGGTCTAAAACACGGAGATTTATCAAAATCTCGAGTTCGAATTTTCTGGCGATAAATATACTTTCTGTATACTAAGTATACAAGAAGGTAAAATAGCATATCTTTTATAACTATTGTTGATTAGTATGACTGGCATTAGTATGACTGACTACTTATTATTGGAAATTTTTACACAAAAATCTTATTTTCTTTTGTAGCAAAAGTTGAGTGAGACGGAGGGATGTAAACTACAATATTATAAATGTAATTAAACTTTAAATTTGCGCATATTATATCTATAAGAGTTATTTTGATAGTAAGGTCGTAGAATATTTCTGACAGAATTATTTTAATAGGAATAGTCTATTTCCAAAAAATATTTGTATAAGAATTATTGTGATAGGAATTTCGAATTTATATAAAATATTTATATAAAAATTTAATGGTTTCCTTCAGGCACTTTTATTAATAAATAATTAATCAATGTAAAAAATATTTAAAATATAAAAATTAAAATTAAAATATTTATTTTTATATATAAAAAAATATAATGTAAACTTTAGTATATTTTTATTTAGTTATTTAAAATTTTATGTATAATTATATGTAGTTGTTGTATAATTTTATGTAGTTGTATAGTATGCATATAATTTTATGTAGTTGTTTAGATAAGGAACTTATCTTCAAAAAAGGCCGAAAGATTCAAGAAAGTGGTTTATATACGACTTTACAATGCTGTGACTGGTTAAAATGTAAAAGTAAGACTTTCACTGCCAAGTAGTCCCGGTAGATTATTATTTGTTGAATATATTAAAGACTAAATACCTGAAAATGAAACCAGAATAAAAAAAATACTCCTTAACCTTTTTGCTACTGATCCGACTCACTCGGCTGTACGAACTTTATCTGGCAAGCCGGGTTTTGTTTCAAACGAGCGGTGTATGATGGAAAATGAGCTATCGTCAAGGATATCCTCTTTTTACATTTTGCACATCTCATTGGAAATAGACATCAATTCCCCAATAAAGAATTGGCACGACCACGTGGGCCGGGTCAGTAGTGAAAGGGTAAAAGGAAAAATGATTAAATTAACATATTAAAAAGAAAAAAATTCAAATATCTAGAGGTTAAAACCAAATTCGCAGAATCCTGAGACGCAGATAGAAATAAAATTGAAATTTTAATCATATTTATAATGTAATTTATTCTTAAATAAAAAAAATTAGTTTTTTTCCCTAATAGAACAAGCATGCCAAATTTAATCAAGATAGAGCAAAATCTGTCGATTTATATTAAAGACATGCAAGAAAATATTAATCTTTATGCCAATATACTAAACAATTATACTGAATTTTGCTAAAGATCGCTATTGCGAGATAATATTTTGTAACTCCAAAAATTATTTAGAAAGAAAATAAAAGCAGAATTCTAATCTTAAGCCCTTTCAATAACGATGGGAGCCAATTCTGTGCATTTTTATGGGGAGAAGGCATTATAATTGTGCCGGAAAATTTCACATTGTTACGTATGTGGGGGGGGAGGGTATTCTTTTGAGAGAAAGCGCGCGTGGACTCTTTAACACGCTAACCTGTGATTCACAACTACATTCTAATTAGATATACCCTTCTCTAATACAGCTAAGAGATGACAAAGAGAGTGCCAACTAATTAGATAGATCCTTCGAATCATTAAATTGAGTCAAGACAGCTAACATGTTATCATTGGAAA
Source organism: Argiope aurantia (assembly GCA_026543865.1). Classification (NCBI taxonomy): domain Eukaryota; kingdom Metazoa; phylum Arthropoda; class Arachnida; order Araneae; family Araneidae; genus Argiope; species Argiope aurantia. The sequence continues at coordinate 240,895 of JAPMOR010066408.1, forward strand.
AATGCAGGGGAACAATAAAAATCGGTTGTATTCGTTTATTTATTATGAGAATTTTGATAGCTAAAAGAGTTTATTAAAATGTTATTAAGTGATAGTATTTGCTACCTTATTTTTATAATTCCGAATAAACAATTTTAGAAACCTTTGCCGAAAAGAAAGAAGCCATGATTTAAAATATAATATCTATTAACCGAGCTTTCTATTTTTCCGCGGAGATCATGGTCTCAAAATGCTTGAATAATCGAAATTCTTATGTACTTTACGCGAGGGTCGCATGGGCCTGATAGTAAATTTTCGACTTCAGAACCAGAAAATTTCATGTTTGAAACCCAATTCCACCGAAGAACCGACATATAAGTGGGTTTGGGGCATGTTAAATCCGCCGGAGCCAAATTTCTTCCCGTTTGTGTGGTTCAGAAATTTGGAGAGCAGGGTGCCAGCTCAGGTGTCGTCCTCATCATCTAAACGTGATTCAAAATTACGAGGTTCGTCCTAAATAGCTCTAATGTTTCTTTAATAGGGACGTTAATAAAACTAAACTAAACTAAAAAATTTGTACTTTACGAATGCTTCTTATTATGCTACGAGTTGCGTGCCCTAATGGTAGGATCTCGGTTTCATTATCAGAAGGTTCGAGACCCGATTCCACTAAAGATCCGTCATGTGTGAGGCTTCATGCTTATCAAATTGAACGTTCTCTTGTCGATGCAGTGTTAAGTTTTAGTGAAATAGGTGACAGGTCTTGTTTTGTCCGCGTTATCTGACCAGGATACGAAATTCGACGTCCGTCCTGAAATATATCTGGAATTGCTTCGTACCTGACATTAATGTAACTAAAATTATTCTAAATGGTCACACTTGCAACATGTTTTTAAATAAACCAAAGAAAAGACTTATTGTGAAAAGTATGGGTAGAAGATGGGTTGCTGTTGGATAGAATAAATGACTATCTAAAAATTGGATTCGTTTAAAAAGTAATTATAAATAGTTTGATATGAAAACAAATTTTATTTTAAAAACCCTGCATACTTTTTACATCGATGACTCACTATTACATCTAATAGTTCACATTTAGTCTGGGAATTCATCTGCTTAATGACTGGTTACGTCGTCCTTTTGCTTCTATTCTGGTAACTGGTAACAACTTATGGTATAAGATCCACTGTTTAAATCAAGATTACATGAAATGCCGAAACTTGATTCAAAATTTTGAATGAAATGTTTTGTCAATTGCAAGGACAAAGATTTCTGCTGTACAATGTAGTGAAGGTTTGATCCAATTAAACATGAGAAAATGTTGGATGGTTTCAATGAGCCATTTGATTGCGATAGAAGTTGCAGCAGCCACTGCCTTTGTTGTGTTATTGTCTTGTTTGAATTTGTTAATTCAGAAAAATGGGACATAAAATTAATTTTTCATTTGATTAACTGTGGTAAAATGGCTCGATTCATCTGGAAGCATAACCATAAAAGCAAATGACTTGTTGTGAATGCTTCAGAATTTCTTTGGCGTGGAAGTAAAAGATTGACAACTACCAGAACCACTGGTAATGTTCAAAGATTGACGTAAAAACCTAGTAGATCGAAGTCCCATTATAAGATGCTACTTTTAAGCGTCCGATGTTCGAAGGTATTCGTATTGTATTTTAGCGCTGGATTTAATCTGACAAGAAATTATCAAGATTTGCACATAATAAGGGGAAAATCAAATACGATTCCAGATAAACAGTTGTTTATTTAGATGTCAACTGAAGTGATTAGCTTAAAGTAATGACGCAATACAGAAATGAAAGGTTTATTTTCAGTTTCACATCTGAAAATTGAATGCATCTCCTCATGTTGTAAATATGAAAGACAGTACAAATTTGGAAACAAAAGTAAGTTATTTTATATCTGAAGGTGTGTGATTATATTCAGAATGAAAGTTTTTGAAAACTATTGTAAAATATTTATATTTTTAAATTTTGCATGGAATAGATTTAAAAACCAACATATAAAAATATACCAGTTAAAATCCAAAAGTTTTTTGAAAATTCGAAAAATATGAGGTTTTGGCTAAAGGAAGTAAAAAGAAAAAGTTTATTAGTTGATTGATTCAAGATTTTTTAGATAGTTTCAAAAATGCATTACCTAAACCAATAACCGTATTTTAAACTGTATTTCTATGCACTCTTTAAGTACTTGACTTCAAATGATAAATGAAATATTTTCATTTTCTTCGCATTATAAAGAGCTAAACAAAAAGTAAAATCTTTTTAAATGAATAGATTGCTTATTTTGTAATTCAGGAATTGCAGAACACATTGAGAAATCCTTATACAAAAATTGAATAAAAAATATGTATTAGATTTTAATGTATGAGATGTATTTAATGTATGAGATTAGATTTTAATGTAGATTTTATGTAATGAGTTTTTTATATGAAAATATTTTACCAAAATTTATTTGAGAAAATTTTATTTAAAAATGTAAAATAGCATTAAAACTTCGATAATATAAATATAAAAATCCATATAGCTTCCCTAGTGAAAAAATATAAAAATAAAATAAAAACGGAAAGAAATAGTAAATAAAGAAAATAGTACATAATTTAAGAACATTCAATAAAAAAATCGATCTTTTCACCAAAGATCAATATTTTAAAGTCGAAATATTAATAATAAAAATGATATTATTGTAATATATTGATATTATTATTATTATTATTATAAAGAAAAATAATTTAATAGTATGCATAAATTTAAAATTATCGTTTGCATACATAAAATATTAAATTTAATGAAGGCAAACGATAAAAAATATTTCTTTATTTTTTAAACTGAGTAATTTAAACGATTAACAAAGGCAATATAATTCTATTCATGAAAATAGGACATTTTTTGTTTGTTTGTAGGTAATCAACTTAATTAAAAGAGTAATAAAAATTAAGCTACACTTTTTTTAATTTTCGCATTCTATCCACTTCCCTATCCATAGCGTTTCGTCCTCGAATGAAACGGACCGTTGCGTTTTCAACCATTCTAGCAAGAGATCAATTCTGATCAGAGCGAAATGTTAATAAACCGAGTTATTTCGTCGGAAGTTGTTACTTCTAGTCTGACATTTAACACTTTGAAACGATCCTTTAAATAAATACAGGTGCCAGTTAGGTTAATTAGAGCTGAACTCCGGAATGACTGAAATCCAGATTTCCTCGTTTCTGTTCCAACAGCAATCAATTACTAGACGGTTAAAAGCGTAGATACAGACTTGAAAACTTTATTTTGCATGCATAATTTCGTGGAATTTGAAGCTTTCATCGCAGAGTTTTAAAATGTTTTACTGTAAATGATCTAACTTGCTCAAGCGTTTTATCTTTAATATATATATTGTAAATATCTGAACAGTTAAATGCTGAAAATTACAACCTAGACTTTACAACTGATACATGCATTTTAATTGTCAACTTTTTTATTACGTTTTATTTTTTATTATTTTGTAATATTCAATGTTATTATTGTAATAACGAATTTTCATCTTTTCATCTATCTTAAGTCGCTGGGCTGTAAGGGGCCCCAAGCAGCTTGATTCTTTTCAAAAGATTAGCCTAGTTGTCATAAGCCAAATCTCCTCTCTCCAAACTTCTGCGCCAGACCAGCGAAAGAACGCTTGGTCTCGAAGGATTTAATATTCACCTGACCCGTTTACACGGCGGTTCTTTGATGAAATATGGTCTCGAACCTGAAACCTTCCGGTCCTGAAGCTGAAACTTAACATCAGGTCAGCTCGGCCCGCATATAAACACAATAACTGATAAATGGAAATTCTTTTATAAATGAAATTTTTCTGATATTTTTACTAATTGTGCATTTATATGTCAAATTTGGCTATAGTCTATTGTTGAAAACAAAGACTTTAAATCTAAACATTCACTTTCCTTTAGCATACTACGAAGCAGAAAACGCTCATGTCTTGCTCAATTTTCGGTACATTTATGGGAAGGATGAGGAGCTAATATTTTTATTAATAATTTAGCAGGGGCTTGATTTCGATTAATCTACTCACAAAGATGTCTCTACAACAATTTCATGTCACGTGAAACGCGTTATATTTACTTCGAACTTTCGGTTATGCTGCAATTTTCAATAATTTTGATTCTGAACGATATTCTATTGATCTATCGATTGTCTAAATTCTGGTATCTTTCATGATCTCCTATTTATCTATCCCGAATGAGCTTCAATAGAACGAACAGATAATGTCGGAACTAAAATTTATGCATCGTAAAATTAAGCATATTATATTAAAGATTAAACATATCTCTCTATTATGAAAATTTTTTTGTAAACATTGCAATTTATTCGCTTTGTTATTGGTTGTAGCTGGATTAGAGTCCGGGATAATGTCGGCAGCATTCAAAATATTGTTTTCAAATATGCTCTTGGTAAAAATTAAGCAATAAAAAATGTTATATTAGTAGATATCTTTTAAAAGCTTTATTTCATTTGTATACATTTTTTTTAATTTAATGTTTTAATTCCACATTCTTAAAGAAGAAATTAAAATAAGAATTTCTGAATTTTAACGAATGCTAAAATATATTTTTTTTATTATAGAATTATTTGTTGTTGTTGTTCATGAAATTTTTAAAACAGTTTGTTTCCTTTTGTTGTTGTTATTTGGAAGGAGGCAATCTATCCCTCAGGAAATATCCCTTATCTGAGGATATTCTTGATTCGAGGATAACATCGGTATTGACAAATGAAGCTTTCTAGAAACTTTCTAGAACAATATAAAAATGCATTTTTTGTTATTAAATTATGTATTGATATTTTTCAGGTGCAGAAAAAATTAACGAAGCAGATATTTTTTTAATATTTATTTCAGTATTAAATATCCAAATATGTATCCATAACCTGATTAATTGGAGATAGATTTGATCAGGATAGTTGAATAATTAAAGGGTAAAATATTGCTCTTTTGAAAACAAAAAAAAGATGAAATTTCTTATTAATTTCATGACATATTTAATAATTAATACATCATTTCTTATTAATAAAATAACATTAATTTCATGACTACAATTAATAGCAATTGTCTTCCAGAAACTCCATAGCTTACTCTCTAATAAAAATGTTACCTCTCTCCGCATAAATTTATCAGGAGTACTTATATTTTTATTTTAGTCTGGAAATGAGAATTTTTGTGCTTTGTTGTATGATAAAGAAAAAAGATTATGCATTTTAAATGTCTATTTTTTAATCGATTAGAAGCAAAATTTGACAGATAAATACAATTTTATTTACAAACCATGTTTTTTTTTTCTTATTTAAATCATTTATTTTTTGCATGTAAACCGACAGATGGTCAACATTTTGATAGATTTCATTCAACATTTGATATGGTTCTACAATTGAAATGTTAAATATTTATAGCAAATTTTATCTATCAAAATTTTTATAAAAACAGGGCCTTCACTTGTATTCCCACTCATAGTCATAAATCTTCCACATTTGATTACGTTGGAAATTTAAAAGATGTGGCTAAATTCAATGTGAATACCACATATTAAATACCCTCCATCTACTTCCAAACATTTTGAATTATATGTTCAGAACTTGTTGGGTCAAGGTGAATTGGTACCATCTGGGCTTCAGAATATGATGTTTATTTGTTCAAGACGTTAGCGGATCTGGTTTAAATTTAAATACTCTTCCGTCAGTGTCACGTTAAAATTTGGAATGATGTTTCAAGTGATGTTAAATCAGTCGTTTATTATTACATAAATAACATTTTTATTGCAATTTCAAAAAAAAGTTTCATTTTCCGAATGTAATTCCTCACTTTTATTATATATAATATAATATAATATACTTTCTCATTTACGTTGTATAGAGATCGTCCAAAAATTTGAACTCGAGATTTTGACGAATCTCCATGTTTCAAACCTCCGTGAATTTAAAAAAACACATTTTCGGAAAATGTCCGTCCATCCGTCTTTCGGTCTGTGGCAAAGATACTCAAAAAGGCTTTGAGCTATATGCTTCAAATTTGGTATTCCGGTTTATACGTTTCAAATCAAATTTATAATTTTCTATCAAATTTTAAGCAAAATCCGTTTGGAGGAAATCTGGCTGTACGAATATAAAATAGCACTATTACAACAATACTAAAAGAGCTAGATTGATAAAATTTGGTATACATATTTAACATCTTATTATTGATGCCTACCAAATTTTAAGTGAAATCCAACAAGGGGTTGACCGTCTGTCGATCTGTACTTTTAGAAACATGTAAACACGATAATTCAGAAACGCAATGCCTTAAATATATCAAATTCGGTATGGTATTTTGTGATTTTAAGAGAAGTTTTTTACCAAATGGTTGGTTTTCATTTAATTGAATAAAGCGTGTCTAAAGCATAATTTGCGTTTTGGTTGGCGATTAATCCCTGCCAGGGATTAATCGCCAAATAACTCGCCAAAGATGACACGATATATACAGTAAAAATGCTAAAATTGCGTCCAAAATTAATATTTCGTAACTATTGTGCATCAATGTCATGTTCACTGGCATGAAAAATTTATTAGAGAATAAGCGAGAAAGTTTTTGGGTGACTGCTCCCTCTGATTTACTTAGGAAATTCCACCCATTTTCAACTTTGACTTACAAACCAATCCACTAATTAATAAAACTTTGTAATTGCATTAAAGCAATGAAATCAATAATCATGGCATTTCAGTGCTATTCATAGAGACGTCGTACTGCCATCTATGGATAAGAATATAAACTATCTTTATAATCACCAAATTTAAATTTTGCGATGTAATTAAATTGTAAAATTTCAATATTCTATTAACTGAAATAAATTGAAAGAACATATATTACAGATATACAGGTTGTAATGTATGCGGGATGTCTTAGGTTTCAAATTTAAAATAATGTGTATGTGATGCATTTCATAAAATCTTAAACATTTTGTCTTATTTTTTATAGAGAATAGATTAGTTGTTGAATTCATTAAATAAAAGCAAACTAATAAAACAAGACACGGAACACACCTGGACTTTTCGCATTTACAAAAAAAAACGTAAAATATAAAATTATTCATTCAATTTCTGTCACATAATTAAATATGCAATTTAACTTTAGCAAAAAAAATTCAATTTAGTTAATAATTTTATTTTTACTGAGAGTTTATTGATATTTTAACAAATAGATAACATTTTCCAAAGACACTTTATGCCAAAATTTTTCTGCGTTTTTATGCTTTCGTTTCTTACTTTTGAAATTGATGAACATGCAACCATCTGCAAACTCTAAATTTGTCAATAATTATTATGTCTCTATTTAATCTAATATATAAACATTTTTAATTACTCAAATGGCAGAATTTAATATATTATATATGATTGAAGTGAATAAAAGTTGATATTGTTATATTAAAAATAAAACAATATCAATCTTGTTATATTAAAAAAAGAAAGGAGCAAAAAAAAATGTGGTATATTTAGTGGCTCAAATAATTGAGAGTACACCTTACTTTTACATGATAAATCCGACTTTCAATACAAATAACACATTTCCGAGAAAGGTAAGCATATTTTTGTTTTTACACACATCTGGTTTAATTTAAAGTAAATACAAAGAAAATTCCCCGAGAAATCTCTAAAATAAAAAGTTCCAGAAGCATTTTAACCCTTTCTAGGGTCGTGGGAAGTATGCTTCCCACCAAATTTATCAATCTTTGTATGAAATTATGTAGGTTGGCATAAGTTCTGACAAATTTTTTTAGAAAGACTGGAACTTAGATGCTTTAGTACTTTATCTTACACAAAATGATGTGTCTTGATTTGTTACTTAATTATTAATTAACCAAATTAATTAATTAATCAAATTAAATTTATCCAATAAGCTAAATCCTTTTTCTTATTCTAATTTCAAGCCAAAAAATATTTAAACATAATGTGACTAGAAAAAAATGGCCCTTTAAAGGCTTAAATAAACATATGCAGATTTTTGCCTCAAAAAAATTAAGAATACACCGATGTAATTTTTGTAACATCTCGCATAGAAAAAAAAGTGTCAATATTTAGTTGCATGTCCTTTAGCATTTTTAATGGTCTCTAAACGTCGTGGTACCGATTCGACTAAATTTTAGTGGTATTTAAAGATATTTTGCCCAATCTTTGTGCAACACTTGTTTTAAATGAGTGTTGTTTATTATTTTGTGTTTTGGGACCGATTTTTCGAGTGTGTTTCACAGATTTTTAATGACATTTATGTCAGGGGACTGCGATGGTGGGTTTTAATTTCTGTTTACAATGAAAGTGAAACTACATTTTAACGTTACCTGGCTTATTTTGAGGTCGTTGCTCTGCTGGGAAATGAAATTTCTATCCAAATCCAAATTTTTAGCACTTTTCTTTAGATTGTTTCGAAGTATATCTAAGTAAATTTCCATAAAACCCCAAATCATGCCGGAGTCACCACCGTGTTTAACTGTAGGACGTAAAAGTTCTGGATCCAAAGCAGTATTGAGTTTTCTCCATACGGTGCGATGGCTGTCACTGTCAAAAGTGTTGAATTTTCTTTCATAACTAAATAAAACTTTCTCCCAAAAGTTATCAGTCTTCAATTGATGAGTGTTTGCAAACTCCAAGCTCTTCTTCAGATTTCGCAAGCTGATGAACGGTTTCTTAATAACAATTCGAATTTTATATCCAGCTTGTCTAATTATATTTCGCACAATTTCAGCCCTTACAGTTCTACCTATGATTTGAGAAATATCTGCAGAAAATTTAATGAAGCATATAGTTTACCTGTGTAACTGGGAATCTAAAGAAAAGTGCTAAAAACTTGGATTTAGATTAAATTTAATTTTCCATCAGGACAACGTACCCAAACACACTGCACATAACGTCAACATATGTTGTGTTTTCAAATGTAAACTGCAGTTACACACCACTATAGTCCCTCTATTTCAGTCATTGAATATCTGAAGGCCACATCACAAAATAGTGGTCTAAAACACAAAATTAGAAACAAAATCCCATTTAAAACAAGTGTTCCAAGAAGAATGGGGTAAAATATCTTCAGATGCTACTAAAAATTGGTCGAATCTGTACCCACATTTAGAGGTCATTATAAAAGCCAAAAGACATGCAACTAAATATTGACACTTTCTTTCTATGCAAGATATTACAAAAGTTTCATTGGTGTATTATAAATTTTTGAGTCAAAAATTTGCATATGTTTATTTAAAATGCTTCTGAATTTTTTTAATTTAGACGTTTTTTGTTGATTTTTCTCTATTTTTACTTTAAATTATACCATATCGTATGTGTACAAAATAAAAACATGTCTGCACTTATTGGTAATGTGTTATTTATATTGAAAGTCGAATTTATTCTAGTAAAAGTAAGGTGTACTCTCAATTGTTTGAGCCACTGTACATTGGCAAATTATTTCTTAAAATTAATATGGAAAACCTTATTTAAAATAAAGATATGATCATTTTATGTAATAAAACAAACTCGAAAGTTTGAAGTCAATTATTTGGATAGTTATGGGAAATTAAATATTCCAATTCTTTTTTGTAATGCATTTTAATTATGAGATTGCGGAGGGGTTTTTTTTTTTCAAGAAATGCATAAGTTAAAAAGACTTATGAAGAAAAAATTTTAATTCTAACTAATGTTCCTAATTCTTGAAAATTTTTAAATTATTAATTCCAATTTTTTAAAAAAAAATTCTAAATTATTCATTTTTTATTTTAAATATTAAAAAAATTCTTAAATTAATTTTTATTCTGATTCTCAAAAAAAATATTATTCGAAAAGGATTCTTAATTCGAAAAACTATTGTTTTTAAATAAAGAAAATTCTAATTAATCTAATTAACTATATTAATTACCACAAATACAAGGAAAAGTTATTATTAAAATGTCAAAAGAAAAATTATATTTTCTGCTGCAAAATTAGTCTCATCTTTATAATAATTTGATTTTTTTAGTTGAAGTTTTAAGTTGAATTTAACAACTCTTCTGTAACTCTAAGCAATGATAATTCTTCATAAATATCATATTAAAATATAATCTAGCCTAAAATATAATTAATGTTAGATTTAATATAGTTAATGTCCATAATCAATTCACAAAGATTTGATGAAACAATGTACAAGAATCTATGGTCGCAACTCTGAAAATTGGAATAACTGACAAAATTTTCATTTTCTTGCCTTAGTTCTTTTAAACGAGGTATTTTTTCTTGAAGAAAAGTAAAAATTTAATTATCGGTTTTTTTTAGCTTTGTAATGTTTTGATTTCAGATGACCTAAAAGCGAATAAATATTGAAATTCAATACACCAACTTCATATTTTGCAGACGATAAAATAGGAAAAAGAATTAAATTTGCTTATGTTTAAAACAAGCACATTAAAAAACCAAACGATTCTAAATTCTCGCACCATATTTTAAAAAAAGAAAATCTTATTTCAAAACCATTGATGCCAGTTGCATAAGACTATAAGTATTGATGCGTAGTTTAAAATGGATTTGACAAGATGATCATTTATTATTTATAAGGTCCATAATGGAAATAAAAGAAGTTTAAGTTACGAAAATTGTTCCTTTAAGTTTATTTAATATTCTATAGAAATGATGATTACGTTTAAACTCTGGAGAAAATAATCGATGAAAAAGTTTCGATGTAATGGAGATGCTTTAATCTTTTTTCCTTAAATGACGTAATTTAGTAAGAAAATAGAAAAGAATTATTGGCATCTGAAGGAAGGAAATAAAAAATTTTAATGTTAACTCCTTCTATTGAATTCGTTATTGAAATAGTGATCAAGCAGTTTATCAGGCCTTAATAGTAGTAAAACAATATCTGCAAATGTTGTTCTTTGAAATCTTCCATTTGTTTTACGACGTTAGTTTCAACTTAGTAAGATGCTGATTAAAAATAAAAATGCCTGAAATTGTGTATGTAATAAATAATAATAAATGAGCATCTCGAAATTAAAATATTCAGCTTACCTCTCTATTTCGTTTCATTAAATAGATGGGAAGTTGATATTATTCAAAGATTCATAATGAGAACAAAATTTTATTTTTATTAATTCAAATAAATGGGACACCTAATTTTACATTTTTGATCGTCACTGTGACTTCTGAATACCAATATGAAATTTCATTATAAATAGGCTATGTGTTCGTCTATTTAAATTTTCTGCTGCTCCTAACTTGAAACTAAAAGAACTTCGGAGCTTCAATGATTGCTAATCAGTCTTTTTCTTTGAGATAATCTTATCAGGTCCAAATATGATTTTTATAAATTAAATTCTCAATTTATTCCTAACATTTTATTTAATTCTTTTTCATAATAGATATCAAAAACTTAATCTATATCCAACTATATCCATATACTAGTATGCTATAAAGTATGGATCTAGTTCTAGCTGCTTTCAGATTGTTTAATAACAACGCAATAGTACGCAAAATTATTGCATAATGTGTTAAATATGTAGTTAATAAGAAATTTATGCATATTGTTTTTTAATTTTCTTAAAAATATTTATAAGTAAGTATAATTTAGGTGCTGGCTGAGATGCAAAGGACTTCATGTTCGATTTGAAACAAAAGTAGATATTCTCCTCTCGCACTTTATCACTAGTCTTTGAATAAGTAAGATATTCTTGATAAAATAAAATTCTTTAATAGTTTAAAAGTTTTTGAAAATCAAGCATTGTAGCGAAAAAGAATAAAGGAGTAAATAAATGGAAGAATTTTGATGTATTGGGTAAAAGATGTCCATAATTTCTGTTACATTATTTGAGCCTTTTTTTTTATTTATGAATTATTTTAAATTTTATTTTATTACTATTTTTATTTTCTCGTATATGAAGTATAGATAAAGTAATATAATCGTCAAAAAATTCGAATTCGAAATTTTCCCGAATTTCTTCCTTATAAGACCTCCTCGAATTCAGTAAACACATTTTTGAAAAATACTTGTCTGTTGGTCTCTGACAGAGATACTCAAAAACGCTTTGAGTTATCTTGGTATAATCCTACCATCGCTATAGGGATGAAATACGGTCACCAAATTTATATATTTCTATCAAAGTTTGAGCGAACTCCGTTCAAAGAAATTCTGTCTATCTGTCTGGGTGTTCGAACATAAGTTAACACGATAATTATAAAAAGAAAAGCACTGGATATATAAAAAATCATACACAAATTTATCAACAATGGTGTAGATACCTATCATGTTTTGAATGAAATCCAACAAGGAGTTGACCATCTGTCGGTCTGTATTTTCCGAAACATTTGAATGCGATAACTCAGAAGTGAAATGGCCAAAATATATCAAATTTGGTATGGAATTTTATGACTCTAATCGTAGTTCTTTATGAAATTTTGGCTTCAGTCGGTTCGTAGAATGTCTGAAACACAAATTCTGTTTTCGTATGCTATTAACCGCATGCCAGAAATAAATTGCCAGGATTCAGTAAAAACTCTAAATTCACATCAAAGGTTAATATTTCGTTACTATTGTACATCAATGCCATGCAAGGAAATCTCGGAGATAACACCTTTATTGGAAAGTATTGGGAAAGTTTTGGAAAACCATTCTTCCTGCTTTAATTATTGGGGCCGCGGTAGCCTGGTGGTAAAGTCTCGGCTTTGGAACCTTTGGGTTTCAGGTTCGATACCCGCTTCCACCTAAGAACAGTCGTGTAAGCGGGTATAGTGCACGTTAAAACGTCCGGGCCAAACGTCCTCTCGCTGCTGCGATGTGTGGTGTGGAGAGGGGGGTGCCATCTCTGGTGTCGTCCTCGTCATCTGACCGCGATTCAAAATTACGAGGTCCGTCCCAAAATAGCCTTAGTGTTACTCTAAAATGGAACGTTAATAAAACTAAACTAAACCTGGTTTATTATTAAAGTAATCTTTTAAGTTATTCAAGAAATTAATTAAAACATAAAATAAACTGAAATCTCTGTCTTAATCTGTAATATAAATCAGTAAAAAAATAATAAATTTACAATAAAATATCCTATTTTCATTACTGATGCCTTTGATCGTGCTTATGAATATTTAATATTTAAATTGAGAAACCATAACAGGACAAAATAATATTAGCATGATGATTGTACTCATTCATATGTTTTCAAAGCAACCGTAAAGTAATTTTCTAAGATCAATTTATCTGGTGTTTTTAATCTACTTTTATATTACCGTTCAAAGTAGGAAAATCGAGTGATTGCCGATTATTTCTCATCCATTAGTGTGCGGCATATTATTTCATTTCTCCTTATGCCTAGTTCGATAATCTATAATTTATTTTTCCCAATTATACTTTTTCTGAAACAGCACCACGTATTTTGTAGGCATAAATTTATCATCAGACAAACAATAGTGCAAGATGTCCAACACCATGAATAATGAACTCTATTTCAATAAAAATTATGAAACACAGTCAGCAATAACAGAGCCGAAGTATACACAAAGAGTAGAATTTGTAAAAACTCGCAATAGAAGCAATCATTAAATAACTAAGAAACGAATAGTAACACATAGCGTAAACACTTAGCTTTATCTGCGATCATCACTCCAAAGGAAGAATAAAAAAAATTCCTTAAATCACTCGAGTTTATGGAAATATTTCCAAATATTACTGGCAATAAGCCCATAATTCTTGCATTTTCCAGAACCTACATTTTTGCCAACAAAGTTGTCAAATGGTCGCCAAGGTCGGGATGACCTGGCATCCATTCTGCATCCAATAAGAAACCCAGTAAATCTAACTTTATCCAGTGATTGGACTGGTTATGCAGGGAAGCGGCATGAGATATCCGTCGATTAATTTGGTCCAAATCAAAAAGTAAAACCAAACTAATGCTTAGCACAGCTATTATATTGAAAAATTTTGTCGGATAATGCATTTCAAAAACTTTTTGACGCATGACATAAAAAATCTACCTTTACTTAAAACTCCGATATTCTGAATTGCTATGTTTGTAATAAAAGTTTTTTAAAGTTCATCTCCAAAAATATTTCTGTAACCACTTCGACAGCATCAGTAAGATTTCACTTTAAATCTTAGAAATATATTCGAATATTTGCCATCATTCTGACTCCTTCGTGAAATATTCAATCGGCTTAAGTTCGGTGCAGACTAATATCTTCATCGATATTTTGAAGGGACTCTCTTCGATGGAGCAAGACAAGTATAGATTATTGAAACGTTAAGGCGATTTCCATGCCACCTACATTTTAATTCCTGGTCTGGAGAAATACTGCTACTTCAGTGGCAGATTATAATTTTACGGTGGCATTGGTAAAATCGGAATTAGAACTTCGCATACTTTGCATTTTTTTCCTCCACATTAATAAGAAATCAATTCTTCTAAAATAGGATTAAAAAATTTGGAAAATGGAGAAAATATTTAATAGTTCTTTGTCAAATTAAGATATTGGAATGCATATTTTGATTGTGATTGCTTACTATAAAATTGGTTTACCATATTACAAAGTTTCTTACGTTATATACTCGTATGGTAATTTTCAAAATTCATCTTGGTTTGGTTCTTTTGATTTAGCAGTGATTTTTTTTATTAATTTATAAATGATTTTGTCATCATTGTAGACACATTAAAAGATCGCTTATAGATAAATTTATTACAAGTACAATATAACAATAGTTGTTTCATTACAAGGTAGACCATTTGAACTCGAGATACCAAGTTTGTATTGAAAAGAATGACTCAAGCTACCATTGGTGATTGCTGATTCAAGATACCATTGGTAGAATGAGTACATAGAAGCAATGTTTTGGAAAAATTAATTAAAGTTTTAATCAATTAAAAATTAGGCAAATTTTGGCAATAAAGTCCGTAAATATAATCTATACAAAAACATTTTTTCCCTACCTTAAGATACAGAAGATTACCTTTTCAATTATATCAACTTAGTAGTCGCCCAATTTTTAACCTAGTTTTAATATTTTTTTTAAATGTTACTAAAATATTGATGTGGTTGATTTGCAACAATACTATTCATTGTTATAATGAAATTCAAGCTGTATTCATTTTTAATACAAATACTTGATTATTTATTTCTCTTTCATCGTTTAAATCAAAGGAATGATTCTTTATTTCACATTCTCTTGTGAAATCGAAATAAATATTCTTTTTTCTTTTTTTTCTCGTTAGTTCCTTTTTTCAGAATCTTTATATAGAGTCTCCAAATATATTATCTCTATTCGGAAAGATATGATATAAGCTAAATGAATGAGATTATTTCTTTTAAATTTTAACCCTGCTGTCATGACATAAAACAAGCCTCGTCAATTTAATTTTGGAATCAATAATGCATTACATAAGGAATAAGAAAGGGAAAATGTAATTAGATGTAATTAGATGTTATATTCCATTGCGACATAATTTGTTGCAATTGAATTCACGCCACATTCATATATACATATGAACATATTAAATGCTTAAGTACCAAAATATTAAATCATAAAAGAGTTTATACATTATCAACATCTAAAATCGGCAACATTTCGATTACAAATAAAAGGGATTTTTGCGCTAGTAAATTTTGTGTCTAATAGAAAATTTTATTTATTGAAAGAATGGATTATTTTCAATATATAAAACAGAATAACAATAGTTATTTCATAAAGTATTTACTTTTTAAAAGCAAATCCAATATGCATCTTTATGCGATAATCTTCTAAATAATCTCAAATTGGTACAGAAATTACGGATTTTGTTGAATCTAATTTGTGATCCTTGGATATTTGTTTGGCGATTAGTTCAGGGCATGCTGTTAATAGTACCCGAAAATTGAAATTGCGTTTTAGACGCTTATTTTCCAATCGAATGAAATTAAAATTTGATACAGAAGTACAATTGTAATAAAAAAAATGCAAGCCAAATTTCATTCGTTTGAGTCATTGCGTTTTTTGAGTTATCGGGTTCACATGCTTATGAAAATACAAGCTGATAGACACCCAATCCCTTGATAAATTTGGTTCCAAACTTGATACGTATCTACACTTTGGATATTAAATCTGTGTACTAAATTTTATCTATCTAGCTCCCTTCATTTTATAGTTAACCTGTCAGCTTAAATTTGAACAAATATCTGCAACAAAATTTAAATCCATAAACGTAATTCCGCAATTTTGTCTCCATCCCTATTAAATGTTTTTGGATTTTTGGACCTCATGGTTTCAATTCCTAAGGAATTATACATATTAGTAAGTGGCATCATTTCATTTCAACTCTTTGTTATTCTCTACTTTAAGTAGCTAAAATATTTTCGAAAACATAACATAAAATGGTCGAAAGGCAAGTATATTAAATCTCAAAACAAACTTTCCAAATCTGAATTATTTGCAATATTACTGATCACATAAAACAATTTTAGATAATCATTTCAATAATCATATAAATCATTTTTAATGATATTAATATTTTCATAAAGCTTAAGAAACTGAAAAAAAATATTTAGAAGAGTTTTTCAAAAATATTTCTCAAAGCATGTTATTAAAAGAACTTTCTGTTTACTGCCACTGTCCATAATAATAATAATAATAAGATAAGAGTCAAAATATTTTCCAACAACAAAGCATATCAGTACCGATTAAAAAAGAATAAAATCAAGTTGCCTATCTTTCAAGGATAAAGATTAAAACTTTTCAAAAAAATTATTTCTAGCTGGCAATTAATTTTAATCGAAATAATTTGCTAAGCATAGTAGACCGCCATTACCATAATCACTAAAAAAATATGTACTTTACTCCGATTTCTTAAAACTTGGCCCGAAACACTTAAATAGTTGTTGTTCGTTTTTTCATGGCATAAATCGAATTCAAGTGTTTAATTATCATGCAGCTGCATATTAACTTGTAAAATATTTTAAGATCGATAGTTTTAACTCAAATATCACTTCAATTCTTTACCATGGCACCCGTATTCTAAAAAATGTATAGAACTGAAAAAAATGACTACTTGGCAATAAATATAAAATTTCTTTTAAGCCCAACGTAAGAATAATGGTTTTTTCTACTAAGCTGGATTTCTTTACGGATAATTTATTCCAATTCTAATCACGATAACTTTTATTGCAACCCTAAAAACTGTTTACTATTTCTTGCAATCATCCAAGTGGTGGACTTTTGACAAATTTTTGGCTGATTGATACGATTTTATTGTGCTTGGCGAGAAATCTGGAAGTAATAATTTTCACCAATTTTTATTTTCTCATATACGTAGTATAGAAAAAATATAGTAATCGTCAAAAAATTCGAACTTGGTATTTTGACGGATCACCACGTTTTAGATCACCCTAAGCTCTAAAAACATATTTTTGTAAAATATGCGTCTGGCTGGGACAAAGATAACTCCAAAACTTGACTGGTGAAATTTGTTATATTCTCTTTATACGGAATTTATAGATTTTTTTCAAATTTTGACCAAATTCTGTTAAGAAGTCGGTTTGTCCGACTGTTCGAGTATATTTTAACACGATAGCTACAAAACGAAGAGATTTAGATAGATAAAAATCGGTACACAGAATTAACATTTACAGTCTGGACACTTATAGAATTTTCAACCAAATTTAACAGAAGGAAATTAACAGGATTAATAGGAATTTTCAAATAATCAAATTTAACAAGAATTTTCGAAAACTATTAAGCGCACGCTAGGGATTTATCGCGAAATAGCTCGCCAAGGATGACACAAGGAATCCAGTAAAAATACTAAATTCACGCCGGAGATTAATATTTCGTAGCTATTGTACGCTAATGCGTTCCCGGGGTACACTTTTATTGCGAAAAAGTTTTGATTAGACCCCTCCCACTGTTTGAATGATTAATTTTTCGTTTATGTAATAATAATGCATAGTTGCTGAAAGAATGCTTTTGATGTCTTATCAAATTCTGTCTAAATAAAAGCTTTGGTTTCCTATTTTTAAAAGGGGACAGGTTTTTATGAGATTTAATTTAACAGAATTTTTATTGAGTTTGTGTAATAATGATTACAGTTTTCACAAATATGGGATGCTTTCAACTTTTTGAATAATATTTATATCATTCGGTGTATGTAATGAGAGAAGACTATATCATTTGGTTTAATTATAGAAATATCGTGCATTTTCAATTGTATCTCACGTCTATTGTTGAATCTTAGCGGAAATAGATGAAGTAATAATGAAAAAAAAGCATCCAGAATTGAAAAATCATTTAAGAATCGTCTTCATTATTTCTCCATGATACTGAAATATCGTCCATATCTTTAATAACTCATAAATAGTTATTGCAGTTTAGCTTAGAAATGATGTGACATGTGTCAAAAAAACGGCATCATCTATTCATCCATTTATGTTTTCACAATATTGTTTGAATGAAAGAATCGTTATGGTAATGGTGCCGTGAGATCATATTTATCTTTTTTCGTTAATAAAGATTAGAAGTTCTATCAATGTGTGAATGTATCGAATAAATGCATATTTATCATTGAAAACATTTCATTTATTACTTTAGAATTAGTGCTTTGATTCTAGTGAGAGAAATGTAAGGATTTTTGACCAACCTAATATTTAATTAAATGGAATTTAAAATTTCTAAATAAAAGTATTTCTTTGAGAAAAAAAAATTCAATTTTTGACTTACTCTAACATTAACGAAACTGACTTTTCTCTACAAATAATAGCGATGATTAGGTCAGACTGTTTGACTTGGAGCATCCAAACTTGTTACATATATAATTCGCCTGCCGATATTTTTTTCAAACTTAAATTAAATTTTGATAAATAAAAAAGCGTATTACAGAAAATAAAGTTTTAATATTGTTAGAATTTTAATATGAATTATACTGGAATTTCAATAAAATTAAAATAAAGCGAAATTTTAGCGCCTTTCAGCGATAACTTCCACGCGTGTTACAAAAAATATTTTTTATATCATGTACTAATTAAAAATTATCTTTTTAATTATATTAATGTTTTGTATAATATGTTTTTCTATTTTTTATTTATTAAAAAATGAATATTTTAAACATTTATTGTTACTTAAAAATATCATTATGGATTATTATTATTTTTTTACTTTCCCGTAATTACAAAACGAAGAGAGTTTCATGGATAAAATTCGATACAAACATTTAATATCTATAGTGTAGACACCTATCAACTTTTGAGCGAAATCAAACAAGGGACAGACCATCTGTCAGTCTGTACTTTCAGAAACATGTAAACGTAATTCCTTAAATATATCAAAATTGGTACGTGATTTGAAACTTTAAGTATAGTTTCATGTCAATTTCTTTGTTTCAATCGGCTGAGAAAAATGCCTCTGAAAACCAAGTACGATTTTTGGAGTTTTAGATCGCATGCCAGGAATTAATCGCCAAAACACTCACCAAAGATCACACGATAGATTCAGTAAAAATACTAAATTCACGCCAAAGGTTCATATTTCTTAACTATTGTACGCCAATGTACCAACTATACCAATTATTGTAGCCAAGAAAGTTTCGTAGAGACATCTCCAGCTGGTTTCAAAGTATGAAGGCTCAACTTATTTTTTTACGTTGTGTAGGTTTCAGTACAAAACATGTTTTTAATAAAACGTTTGTTGCACTTAAAATTAAAGTTCAGCTTTGTATATTTTTAGTGAATTTTTTTTAATGTGTCTATTTTTAAATATTGCTGCACTTTCCTATATTTATAATCGGATGTATTAAAATATAGATAAAAAAATGAGAAAAGTGCATAGAGCATCGAATTCAACGACGGTAAGGCTTTTAAAATCATATCAGTTATAAAGCAATCAAGATTTGAAATTTAAAATATTTGCGAAGCCATTAAGATAGAGTTAAAAAAAACAATTTAATTGAATTTTTTAGCAACCATTTATTTCTGCAATCTTCTAATCACCAAACATAGCTAGTTTAACTTATAAAAACTATAGAAGAAGATAATTAAGAAGTAATGGAAATGCTTTCTTTTTAATTAACCGCGTCTGCTTTAGGTGGGTGCAATTTTAACGCTAAAATTATGTTTCCTTATCAGATTTCCACAAAAGCAAGAATGGGCTCTTGCAACATCCTAAAAAAGGAATAAAGCAAATTTATAAGACCCTTTCCTGCTGAAAAACTCCCTCCCAAAGGAACACTCAAGAAAAGCAAAGATCTGAAAGAAAAAGTAAATCTGCGACATTGGGAGCAACTGTTTGAAATCGAATCTTTGGAACAGTCCTTTTTACGATCATCGATTATCGAACACGAGCAGTGGTGACGCCATAGTCGTCTGCCGCTTTTCCCTCATCCGCCCCTCTGCTGGGTACATCTTTCTTTCTTGGAAGTCAGGAGGGGGGAGGTTCAGAAAATGGTTGAAAAAGAAACTTTTTGAATGGGGGGAGGTTAGTAAATGTAAAGAAGAGTCCTTTCAGCGTAAATGACAGAAATGGAATACGGTCATTTCTTACAACCACTTTTGCAAGACATGCTCTACCTCCTGCTTTTAGTTTTCACGAATGAACTCTAAATTGATTATTCGAAGGGCGTTCTTAGAAGGTTGTGCAAGCCTGAAGAGGAGCACGTTGTGGGCAATGAGTCAATCAAATAACAACCCTTCAAACTTGTTTGTAGAGTACATGGATAAGACATAAATTTTCTCTTTCCTGTATACATAGTATAAAGAAAGTATAGTAATCGTCAAAAAATTCGAAATCGAGAATTTGACGAATATCCATGTTTTACTCCCTGAGTTCGAAAAACACATTTTTGGAAAATGTCCGTCTGTCTGTCTGCGACAAAAATAACTCAAAAACTCTTTGAATTAGACAGATGAAAATTGATACATGGTCTTGTGACGAATTGAGATGCGCGAGGATAGACCCTGGGACCTTGTGGTTCGCAGCCCAGTAACATGACCACAATACAAAAGCAATTGTTCGTGTAGCGTAGCTGTTAACTGGCTTATAAGCTATTCACTACAGTCTTTGCACAAAAGTTGTAGATTTCTATCAAATTTTGAGCAAAATCCGTTCGGAGGACATCTGTCTGTCCGGTTGCTCGAATATAACAAATTAACTAAGCGAAGAGAGTTAGATAAATTTCAATACACCGATTTAACACCTATAATGTAGACACCTACCAAAATTTGAGACAAATTTAAAAAGGGGGTGATCGTCTGTCGATCTATACTTTCTAAAACATCTAAACGCGATAACTCACAAACGCAATGACCTAAATTTCAAATTTGATATGTGATTTCATGACAACAATTCTAATGTAGTGTCAAACTTTTGCTTTTAATAGGATAGGAAATCTATCATCTAAAATACAAATCTGATTTTCGGATACTATTAAACGCATGCCAAGGATCATGCCAAATAACTCGCCAAGGATGACAAGATAAATAAAATAATTTTTATAATAAAAATTCTGAAATCTGCACTTATATAAAGTTCAGTGTGTGTGTGTTTGTTGGCGCTCAACAGAAAAGACCATTTGACCTACAGCTACCAAATTTGGTATGTGTATACCTTGGAGATCGAAAATGTGCACCTGAAGTCACTTTTTTTTTGAAATTTTAATTATTAATTAAAAACTAACTTTCCCGCAAAAAGAAATCTTCATTTCCCCGCCGCCAAATGAGTAAGGCTTCAGTATTTTTTTCCCCGCTCTAATGAGGCTAGGCTTAACATTTTTCGACCGATTATTTCAAACGATTCTGTTTATTTCCTTAATGTTTTATGCATTTAAAATTAAACATTGTTAATTAATAGATCCTTCAGATTCATTCTGAAGTGCTTTTGAATTAAAATAAAACATAATAAAGAAAATTAAAAATTTCTAATCTGCATAGCGTTACCCCAACTGGCGTAGAAAAATTCACGCATTTGCGTTACCGTAACTGGCGTTGAAAATTCATGCATGCGCATTGTGTTCTGATTGTTTACATCTATTTTCAACGGAAGCGGAATTGATTTAAATTATTTTTAGGTTAGTTGTACGCTTTTGTAATTAAATTGTATTTATGTTAGTTTAAGTTCATCGTTTTTTAAGTAATTTTTTTACCTGTTTTAAACGATTCTGTTTATTTTCTTAGTGTTTGATACATTTAAAATGAAACATTGTTAATTAATAGACCTTCTCATGATGAATCTGAACAAATTTTG
>JAPMOR010066408.1:263089-304445 GCA_026543865.1 Argiope aurantia
ACGCTCAGTGACTCTGTTTTCAGTAATCATATTATAAAAAATTGTTTGGTTTCAGTAAAAATATTATTATATTAATTGCAGATTAATCATTTCCACTTTAATTTAAAGCATAAATTCTACGGGCGCTAACAGAAAATGAGAGAGATACAGATTACGTTATGACTGAAGGCTTTTATAATATTATGAGTGAATTGAAATTTGAAGTTTTAAAATATTTTAATAAAGAAACTATTAAAGTAGGAATTACATAAAATATTTAATTATTAAAAATTTAACGAGCATTAAGATTGGTCAACCGGCTGATCGCAAAAGGCGGCTAATAAATAATAAAAATTAAATAGAAATTCTAAATTCACGCCAAAGTTTCGTATTTCGTAACTATTGTAAACCTATGCTATGCAAGGCCTTTTCAGGTTAACATCTTTATTAGAATATAAGCTAGAAAGTCCTGCTGGTTATTTTACAAATCATTTAATCTTTCACGGTATTGAAATTCTTAGTCTTAAAAAAAATGAAAAGATTTAAGATTTTTTTTTATTTCACTTAAAACTTCTTAAATATACATAATGAAGAGAAACTCTTTTAGATCGATGTCTTTATTCTTCTTTCTATTAACAATTCGTCTTTCAACAGTAACAAAACAATTAGTGATCCCATTTTACTCTGAAAATATTTCGACATTCGTAATTTTTATTTTATAATAAATAAAACTTATGGTTTTATTCTATTTCCCAGATTTCAATCAGTGACCTTTCGCCCAGCACTTCTTGCAATTATGATTGGCACCACTTAATGTTATTGCGGTTAATGTTATCAATCGCTTTATATTATCAAAAACCTCTAGAACCGAATATTCAAATGCCTGAAAAAATATTCGTTTATATAAGGCAAAAGATGGTTAGTGGTAAAGTCTCAACTTCGGGAATCAGAGGATTCCCGATCCAATTCTGCTAAATATTCCCGGCATATATGGACGTGATCAAGCTAAATATGACTTCATGAGTAAAACGCCTTCCCAGTTTACTGGAGCGGAAATTTCGAGAGGAGTTGCCAGTTCAGTTATTGCCCCCGTCATCTGACCGTAGTTTAGAATTCCCTGTTCCGTACTAAATAGCCCTCAAATTGTTTACAAACGGAACATGAATATCGCTAAACTCAAAATGAACGTTAAACAACAAAAAAGAACATACAAAACGTAAACATATATTACAGTGTTTTTAACTAAGAATAGATTATCTAGTATTCTAAGGATTATTTAAAGGTAACTTCTAAATGTTAGTATTAATTTTTAAAAAAAACTTTGAACTCAAAATTTTTTCATCTTCATGAGACAAGCATTGCCTTCATTTGAATAATTTTTCTTTCTTCTATAGTTAAAAAGTTTTCAAGAAATAAAAATTCCTTTGAGCTGGAAAACTAATCTAAGAACTCATCCGACACTTTTACTCTCCCTACAAAATAACCTTCACTATTTCAAATCCAATCTGAACCAGTGGGAATGTTTTCCCAAAACTTTTTCACATACTCTCTAATAAAGATGTTATTCTAGTGAACGTCTTGTATGGTATCGGCGTACAATAGTCACGAAATAATTTTGACGTGAATTTAGCACTTTACTGAATCTATCGTGAAATCCTTGGCAAATATTCTTGGCGATTAATCCCTGTATGGGTTAAAAGTATCCAAAAATAAAATTTCGATTTTAGACACGTTTTTCTCAACCGATTGAAACAAAACTATACTTAAAGTCACAAAATAATATAAATTTGATATATCCAAGCCCCTGAGGTTTTGAATTTTAGCGTCTTCATGCTTCTGAAAGTACAGACACACAGATGATCACCTCCTTTTTGGAATTGGCTCAAAATTTGATAGATTTCTATATTAGCGAAGTTAAATTTATATACTGAATTTTATTTCTCTAGCTCTCTTCATTTTTTAGTTATCGAGATAACTTATATTCGAGCAGAAGGACAAACAGACTTTTTATGAATGGAATGTGTTCAAAATTTAATTAAAATCTACAAATAATATTTTTTAACGATTACAATACCTTCTCGATATTTGGTATACGAGAAAGTAAAAAGGCTTAAAATACAAATAATATCCTTGTATTACATAATACAAGAAATAATGTAAATATTATCTTTGTATTATATAATATATCAATCTAGTTATGATACTTTTGATCAAAAATTTAAAACTTACATTCCTTTTACCTCTTAAATATAATGCTCTTGTTCTGACGCATATCTGAAAACTTTGATTATTGCTAAATTACAAAATTTCGGTAAAATTCCAACTTTAGAAAAAAAATCAATTTCTTATTTTAGAAATAAAATTGGTTAAGTTACTATGTACAATCCATTTTTGATTATATGCAACACATAAAATGAACTAACTTGATTATTTAAATACGTATACTTCCTTCTAAAAAAAAAACCTTTGCCAGTACTAATCCATTTAACACATAAGCATATGAAATATCACTGGACCATTTTGTTAACAAATTCACCTAGTCTATAAACTATTCAAAAAATAGTTTATAATTCAGGCTTCTTGAGTCACGTTTCTCTGTCTTGGGAAACTGCAGTTAAACAATTATTTCGCTGAAAGCATTGAAACTTTGTAACTGGAAGTATTTTATAGGAACGTATAACAGTAATTTTGCACGAACTTCCAAAAGTTTGTTTATGTTTAGCAGATTTTGCCGAATCGTTAAGTCAATTTTGAAAAAAAAAGTATCTCTGATTTCAGAATTGTCATTTCTATAATTCGAAAGAACTGAATTTTTTTTTAATTTTTAAGTAAAATGGAAAGGATTCCAAAAGTTTCTCTTTTACATAATTTTCTTCTGAAGTTCATTAGCCAGCCAATCGTAAGTCACTTAAGAAATTGCAAAACTATGTTACCTATGAACTACATTCAATAAAAAAATTATTATTTATATAAGAAAAAATTATTTGAACTTCTAAATTTTTAAAATATATCATTCCATTTGACTCATACTCCAATAAAGAATTGTTATCCGATAAAAAAAATTCTATAATAATATTCTATTGGTTGATTTGGAATATTAGTTTAGCTGATTACAAACCTATTACTCCATGAAATAAATTAAAAAACTATCATATACAAGTATTAAAGCTTCAAAAAATAATACGAACGTATTAAATAATTAATGTAAAAATAAATCCAATAATTTTAGCCTCTTAAATGCTTTTTATTCACTTTTTGCTTGCCACTTTTATGTTTGTAAAGCTGATCGTTTTTATTTCCATTTTCTATTCATTTTCGATATGGTAGAATTTTAAAATATTGTATACTTCAATACTTTCGGTTTGACTCCATTGTTTTAATATTTTCAGAAAGTTTTTAGTCAATCGACTCATTTTGATCCCATACTAATAACGCCATCCACCAAAAATTACTTCAAAATTCCATAATATTTATAAAACTGAATTGTATATTAAAAAGTAGAAAAATAAATGTAATAAAATAAAAATATATACTTTTTTAATTCACTTATAAAAATATGTTTTAAAAACCGTTTTTATTAATTTAAATCGACTTCTTTCCCTAGTTTGAACCTAAATTGACCATATTATTTTTATTGCTCGATATTTTATATCGTTTGGAATCTAACCTTAATACTTCGCACAAAACTATGAAATATTTCTATTGCTATGAACTTTATTGTTTGTTAAAATTTGTTAGATTGCAAGGCATTTGTCACGTGTCTACCACCAGCTACTCTGCTTAATGCGGATTCATTTTTAATAGTTCCTTAGAATAAACTACTTCTGCCTTATGTTCACAATAATGTACATTTTCAAACTTGTATTTAGTGAAGAGAATTCTACTGGCAAGACTTTCAATTCACTAGAATATGTAAGTAATGATACATTATAAGGGGCATAATCCTTTTCAGATTTGGGGGGTTTCTCATGCACATCCGAAAAAGATGGAAGGTCATTTTCTTCTATTTTCAGAAACTTTTCATCTTTATCTATAGAATGGCACGGATAGAAAAGATACACGTTCTTTTCAAGTTTTAGAACTTTAATTACTCCTAGAAACCAGTGAAAGTGGTTTCAACAACGTTTTGATTCAACATTGGCTCAACGCTGTAATTCGAAGCATTAAATTGGTCAATCTCTCAGATCGGAATCGTACAAAAAAATTTGTAAAAGATCCAGACTATTCTGTATTTGATATTAGAGAGCGGAATCCCTCTATATATATCCCTCTCATTCCCAGTATTTCAATGAATTCACTGTTAAAAACTGTGCCTGCTTTTATTCGAGCAAAAACTAAATACGCAAAACATTAATTTGTTGAATGTAATTAATTTCAAAATACATTAGTATAATACATCTGTCTAATGAAAAAATAGTCTAACCTAAACCTATAAAAAGATAGTCAAAAAATATTTTTTAATCTAATAACACAGCCGTTGATTACTGTCAAACAGTTTTTTTTTTGTAATATAATGATCGCTTAAATTATCAGCTGGAACTTTAATTCATTGATGAAACATTATATATGATCTATTTCTTTCCATTTTGCTTATCGTCTGGCCACTTGTTATTTATTACCTTTAGAAGCTAAGATCTTATAGTTTTTGGTTCATGCATGGAACCATTCAAAGTCAATTTGCCAAATGTCTTCCCTCTGTGTATTTAAGCTTTGAGGACACTACATTAGTCTTGATACTGTTTTATTTTACCTTTTAGTAATAAAAAGATAACCAGGAACTAGCAATCATTTATTAAATGGCTTTACTCCATAATTATATAAGCTTAATTACTATTAATATGTTTTCTATCGAGATTGTAATTCAAATAATCAATCTAAATAGGTGGCCCATTTTTGCTATGTCTTAATTATTTAACTGAAAGGCTGATCGAATTGGAATGTATATGTTAATAGCAGGTGAATCACGCGGCAGCAGGCGTATAAAATTACAAAGACATAAAGATGCCAATTTTTTAAAATCGAATTTGGGTAGAATTTTTCATACACAATACACAAAAAAGTACAAGATCAATACACAAAGAAGAGCAATTTTTCCCTTAATATCTGAATTCAAAATGAAGCTGAATGATTGATGCTGAACGAAATGAAGAAATGCACAGAAAAAAAAAGCCAATGCATTATCCAATATTTGATAATACTCAAATGGTATTCTAAAATTTCTCAGACATGCTGTCTGCTATGCCCCGATTGATTTTCATTTATTTGATTATTCTGATAGTTTTCGATTGATTTTTTTCAACTTATTTCACTTGTTCCTCGAGTTCAAAATGTATAAATAAAAAATAAAAAAACAGTCTTCCCATGATTAATGGGAAACGCTTACATGCTCTTTAAAAAAGGATTTCTCATACTTTTTTTCTTTTTTCTAAGGTTATGACCTAAAAAGTGTCTCTTTTTTAATAAAATTACGTATCTCCTACCAGCGTTTATGGGACAAGTCTTTATAATCAGAATGTTGCTGAAACGACCTATTATAGCTGGAATTCGTATGATTCGCAAAACTTAATTATCCAAGCTGTTTTATTGATTTGTAATATTTTAATCTTTCAGCCATAAAAGCAATATTTAATTGAATGGGAACTATTTCCATCTAGTTTGCTTCACTTCGCCTAATATCTGCTAATAATAAAAGGCCGCGGTGGCATTGTGGTAAGATGTCAGCGTTGGAACCTACAGTTCAAGACCCGATTCCACCGAACAACTATCGTGTAGGCAGGTCTGGCCCGGGCTGAACGTCCTCCCTCTGGTATGGTGTGGAAGTTTGGATAGGGGGTGCCAGCTCGGATATCGTCCTCGTTATCTGACCGCTGTTCAAAATTAAGAGGCCCGTCTCAAAATAACCCTAGCTTTGCTTTAAAATGGGACGTTAATTTAACTAAACTAAACTGCTAATAATAAAAGCGTGCGTGCGTATGCGTGTGTGTGTGTAAGAAAAACCTTTGGACCTCCATCTACTAAATTTGACATAAAAATACTTCGAATGAAAAAAAAATCATACAGGCAATATTTCAAAGTTAAAAAAATATGTTTGTTACCTTTTGATGATAACTTCTAGGAACAATATGATTTAAAGTTGCCTTTTTTACCATCTCAAAATCCAAAGATTTATGTTAGATTAATTAGATTTTAATTTTTAGATTTTTTTTGTTGTATAATTTCTTAGTTTAATATAGTAACTTTTCCAAAAACGCATCAATCAGCATGTTAAAAGTATTTTTTAAAAATTTCATCTGAAGAACAAAATAAGAATCGCAAAATTATGAGTTTTTTTTTTCTCTTATTACTTCCTACTTCTTAATATATATCATAATTCATGTTTAGAAAGATTAAGGAATCTAAAGATTAATATTTCTCCATCGATTTTCCAGATAGTGCTTCTGGATAGTCAAAAAATTTTATTGCAATTCTATGAAATAAAATTTTTTTAATGAATATTTATTTAAATTAAATTTAGAGTTCTAAATTATTATTTGGAGCCAAGAAACTGTTTTATTCATTCATTGTCATACTTTAACTTTTTTTGCCATTTCAAAAAAGAGCTTCCTTTCCTCAGTTGGCAATTTATCTTTAAAAATAAATCCATTTCAACGCATAATAAGAAATCGTTTGCGATTTCGCAATAAAAAATAAAATAATAAACTCTCGCATATAAGAAATCGAAATAATAAACTCTGTATTATTCGTTGAAATATCATTAATGAATTAATTCTCGTTAAAATTAATTATTATTCTCATTCTTCTAGTTAAAATTTCGTTAAAATCTTGAGGTTGAATTTTTTATAAATATTTCTTTTCCTGGTATTTTTCCTATATAAAAAAAGTAAAATTGCAAAGAATAAGATTAACGAAATTCGGTATATATTTCGGATTCTAAACCTAATGTCAATGGGAGAAGGTTCATAATTAATAATCAATTCACAATACGACGATGCTAAACACAAAACGTCCATATAATATTCGTATATTGTTTATTCTCGGATTGGGGAACCCTCTGCATTTTTGAGAATGCGTCAAAAGGTATTTATTTCGTTAAAAAAGAGTTGAGTTTAATTATATTAACGCCCTGTTTAAAACCAATACTAAGGCTGTATGGGACGGACCTCGTTATTTTGAACCACTATCAGACGATGACGATGACACCTGAGCTAGTACACTCTCCCCCACTTTCCAAACTTCCATTTAACATTAGCGGGCGGATATTTGGCCCCGACTGATTTAATGTGCGCCATATCCTCTTACACGCGGTTCTTCGGTGGAATCAGGTCTCGAACCTAGAACTCTTGGATCCCGAAGGCGAGAACTTACCATCAAACCACCACAGCCTAAAAAAGAGGGGGGGTACGAGAATAGATAAAAAAAGAAAATGTATACTTTAACTATAGGGTGAATTCGGGTTATTCGCAGAATTAGGAGACGTAATCTTTCTGCGCACCATTCCTTAACGAAGTACAATCGTTGAAAAGTGCTATTCACGGAATCCTGAAACGAACAGTACAGGAAGGCTGAAGGCAGAAAGTTTCCGAGAGCTTGAGTAGAATTAATAATAAAACAAAAATTTTAAGCAGCTTTGCAGTAATAAAGATATAAATTCTTTTGCTTCAGTTTTCAATAGAAAGAATGACGTGGTAAGTGTCATTTTATTCAAAGGAGAAAACTTCTTGGAGGATAGCAGTAAGAATGGAAATGTCAGCTGAACATATTATTTATTCCATTTTTGTCAGTTATCCAGATAAATTCTTTTTTTCACGATTCTGGAAAAGAATTCTGAAAAATGGCGTATTATAGCCGGAGAAGTACATTAATCTTTACATCCAGTGACCGTCTTTAAATCTCAACAGTTCATTTTTTTGAGTAATATTTTTTATTTTATTTAGTTTTTTTATCTTAAAGAGGAGTCTTTTTAATTGAGGTGAATTATACTTCCTGAACTTATGCAAAAAATATAAAATTTAAATCTGTGTCCAAAATAATTCGCATTCAGTCATAGAGGGAATTGTTATTTCTATTTGTAAAACTGCTGTTTTTGTCTTCCTGCATTAATTTTCAATAAATTCATAATAATTCAATTATTTATTTAGAGATAAATAAAAACTCTTGTCCATACATATAATTTTTGTAATATTTCTTGAATCTTTTTATTGTTACTTTCATAAAAGATTTTGATCACTGTCTCTAGCTCTCGATGAGTACAAAACCAAACAGCACTGAATCTTATAACTTGAAACAAGCAATTCTTGCATACATAAATAAATTTATCTACTATATAATTATATCTCAGAAACGGCTGTAAAGATTTGCATCCAATTTTATATTTAGATAAGATTTTGTTTTTTAAGTTTATCTATATAGATATCTTTCCTGAAAAAAAAACTCGATTTACACACAAAAAAAAAAATTATAACTATTAAATAAGTATATTCAACTTCAGCTTTTAAGTGCGGGAAGTGAACTATAGTGGTCTGAACAACTTGAATGACGTGATTGTTGCATGGATTTTACTTTATATTTTACCTTATGTATTATATTTAATATTTTTATGCTTTACGTTTATCTATATAGGTGTCTTTCCTGAAAAAACGAAATTTTACACTCAAAAAAGAAACTTTTTTTCTAACTTACTATTAGAGTTTTTTTTCTATCTGCTCTCATGCTGACAATGACATATAGCATTATCACGGACCTAATTTCAGCTTGATAAAACTGAGTATAAGTCGTAAGATATGAGTAATGATAGATAAACTGCAAAATTAATACTATAATATAGCATATTGTTTCGAATAACATGTTAAAACTAAGTACATTCATGGTTTTTTATTATTATTTAAATGACCAGTTTATATGCAGGTAAGATTGAAAAATATTCATATGTAACCAGTATGTGATTAGTAACTAAATATTTTCTCCAAAAAAATATGATTTTACAAAAAAAAAAAAACTGCAGATTGAAGCTTATTCTTCCTCATATTAAGATAAAAATGGAAAGAAATTTTTCTGGTATAGCCAGTTTGTATTAAAAAACATTCTTTGTGGAGTTAAAGGAAGATTTATTGTTCGAAAATGTGGCATCGGTTTATTGGTTTGTTATTACCTGAATAGCATTATTGTAGAAACTAAGTCTGGGATTCTTAAAGGGACTTAATTGAGAATAGTTTTTCGGTAAAAAAACACTTACACGGAAAATTTAGTTTAGTTAGGTTAACATCCTATTCTGAAGATACTTGAGTGTTAATTAGGCATGGGTCGCTTAATTTTGATACATGGTCTGAGGACGACGATGAAATAGAGATGATATTTTTTATACACTGCTTTTTAAGTTTCTATACCATGACTAATCAGAGAGCATAAATTCCCTGACAGATAAACGAGTTTACACGTACGTAACAGAAAACAAGTACACTAGAAATAAATTATTCAACCCCCGATACAGTCATTATTATTTAGAAAATGAGGTGAGAATATATCATACTATTTTACAACTGCTATTGAATTTTTTTCATCTGATTTCTGTCAAAATACAAATAATGATTTTGTTTCAAAAACATTTTAATGATTAATGGTATTATAAATATTTTTTCAATCAAAATTATCCATATTGAATGTAGTTTAAATTACAATTACTAATCGTTTTCTTTTTACAGAAGTAATCATCGTTTTATCTGTAGATATTTATTTATACACTAGCCACATTTAGCGACCAGCTGTCTCACCAGAGTTGATGGTCTCTAAAATTTTCAGTTAAATATTTTTTGTAATTTGCTATTTATGACTCCTTCAACAAAATATTTTTAGCTTCAATTTTTTATTTTATAATCTCATACTATCACAGAAATCGTATGCCGTTCTGATCCTTGCAGAAAGTATATCGGTTAACTTCCGCTCATCTTCTCAAAAATTAAAACTGCAATTTCAAACAAAAATTGGTGAACTTCAAATAGTACAAAAAATTTGGACTGAAATCAAAGACAGTTTTTAAAAGTATGAGTATAGAAAATAGAATTTTTCCGCGTTTAAGTCTTATCTGTACTACAGAATAATTTTTTATGATCCGTGCTATATCTCAGAAGATTATTCAATAAAAATTTGTTTCATTAGTCATAAAATTTAGTTTTCAGTTTTGCTTTCAAAATTATTTAAATGGCGGAAATATTATCTTTTTTATTTCAATCAAAAATTACACTTCTCAAAAAAAAATATCCACTATTTTTTGGTCCTATGAATTATATTTATTAAAATGTTCTTTAACACTCTAATCTTTAAATCCAAATACGTTTCAACATTCTGCGACCAAATCTGAGTGAGAATGAAGAATGCCATTATATTAAGACAATGAAACATTTCATTATTTTGGACCAATTAGCCTTGGGGAGAATCGAATAGCTGATTCACTTTCCTTGAGAAGGTCTGAAATCACGAGTTTTTATAAAAGAGAAATATTCAAATTTTCATTATTCAATCAGTTTTAGTCACACAAAAAGTGAAAGTTTTAATTTTAAGTGTTAATAGTTCAAGAATATTTTACTAAATATGACTCAAAAGACCGACGGCTCTGTATATAAAAATTTAAATTTCGTAATTTATCAAAATATTTATTGACTCAAACTGAATAAAATATAATTCGTTATTTCATTCACACCATTTTTCTGACTAGATACGTACAGTTATTATTAACGTTTATAAATTAGCTGTTGGCTCCTATTATAGTGTATATCCTGCATATACAAAATCAAAAATTGCCTGATATAACAGTCAATTATAGAAATAATGATATAAATATTTTGAAAGTCAGCCCTTTCCTTGAATTTGCTTTTCTAGAAAATATTATATTTATTTCATTTCACTCAGATATATTACTGAAAATTAAGATTTTTAAAATTTGGTTTGTGGTGAGGGTGGTCTCCGTTTCGTTTGAGATTTTGTCAATGTGATGGCAACACGTTGATGAAAGCTAATAATTTTTCTCACGCATGCATAACATGCTCGTGCGGGATAAATATTGTAAAATATATTGTTGGAAAACATACTTAATATATTTTCTAAATTAATTCATCGTAAAAATTTTAATGAAAAAAAAAACTGTCATGAAAAAGATAATTTTTTGAATTTAAAAATGGCATAAAAATCAATTTTATGCTGTAATATTATCACAGAATAGCAGAACAAATTTACCTAGTTTTTAATTTATGTAAATTCTAATGGAAAATTTTAGAAAATAGTTCCTAGATGCATATCCTCATCCTCCTAAGTTTATCTGTACCTAGGCCGAAAGTCTTGACTTGTAGAATGCCAACACATACACACTCATAAATATACATTCACTTTCATCTCTATTATAAATAGAGATGAATTAAAAAAATAAATTAGACTTTCCAGGTACAAATGAAATTTCCAGGTAATAACGAAAATTTAATAGCTTTAATTAAAAAAAATGCGAAATACAGCTGAAATAAATTTGACATTTTCTTATTATTGCATGCAAACAAAGGCTGAGATTATAACCCTCCCCCCAACCCGAAATTTTCTGGTGAACATCTCCATAAGAATGTTACAATTCAATTGTATGCTGTGCATGTGTTTGTATGCTTAATGAAAACAATTACCAGCATATTCATATTTTCTCTATAATTATGTTTAGAATACAAAATAATTTTAAATGAAATATTCAACGTAATTATTAAAGATTTTTAAATATTGCATCTAGTTATTCAAAACAAAAAAACACAAAGTAAATTGTGTCACAAATTTCATTAGTCTTCTTTCCTGAAAATTCACTTCAGACCGATATTGCTTAATTACGATGAAACAAAATACATATTTTGCAGAAATTTTTTAATTAAAATTGCTAATATTGCAAAAGAAATTGACTATCTTAACCAAATATCAGAAACTATTTATCGAATTAAATAGAAACTTTCCCTTCTTATTTTGCTAAGTTCTTCTAAAGTTAGAAGAAAAGACCAAAATAAATAAACTTATCATTCTTTCTCAGACAGATTCGATTGGTCACATTTTTCAGGTATAAAAAGGAGAAAAAAATCTTTCTCGATATTTCCGTGAAGCAAATACATATCTACCTCTCGAATGATAATAGACAGAGGAAGTGTTTATCCCCCCCCCTTCTATTCAGTGGTAAACCCCGATCAATATGAAGAAATCTTTTCTCCAAATAACGACTCTTGTTTCTTTATTGCTCAGATATTTAAGCTAACTTTTCTATAGTAAAGACCACAATTCGCCATCCAAATTATCAAAGCGGCCTTGCCATTTCAATTTAAGTATTATCCCTAATAATTTTTTTTGTTTTCTTTTGTTTCTTTTTTACATTTAATGTCTATTTCGTTTTTTCTTTTTTTAATTCCAAATTGAAACTCTTAAGAACTCGAATGTCGAAACTCAAGGATATCCATACTGACATATTATTGAGATTGAAAAAGCATTGTTGCTTGAAAAATAAAATTAGAATTGGATTTATTTCATAGAGTGGAAATTAAATAAATGGCATTAAAATTTATAATCTTTAATTATAATAAAAGTGTGTGTGTGTGTGTGTGTGTGTGTGTGTGTGTGTGTGTGTGTGTGTGTGTGTGTGTTCGTGTTCAACTTAGGGATACCAAATTTGGCACACCTATACATTAAAAGGTGGAGATATCCAACTCGGAACGATTTTTTAAATTAATTAGAATTTAACTAATTCTAAAATTAAACTAGGCTTTGTGGACTTACGAAAATATCACTGCACAAGAATGCTTTTTGGCAGATTTTAAAACTAAAAAAAATTCAATTATTCTATTTCCTGTTAATTTCTATAGTCTGCTTTAATTAATTTTTAAAAATATTTTAAACATATTTTACAGCAATAACTTTATTGTTTTGAACGAAATTCTAATCGTTTGAATTGTTGTTATTATTAATTTCTGATTTTTATCTTCCATTATTGGCTATTACGCTACGAATATTTGGCTTATTTTTCCAAATTTAATAGGTTTTTGAGTAAAATGTACTTTTAATAAAAAAAATTTTCATTAAGACAATTACAACTAACATTTAATTTCAGAAGTGAGCGCTGAGGAATTCTTTTAAGAAGTTCTATCAATTTGAAACACTTTTATACTATCGCTCTTTCAGATGGACATTTTGCATTCTTATTCTAGTACTGTGTACGGTTTTCATTGAATGAGAGAATTTTTTTTTAAATAATCCTTTTATATTATGTTACGTAAATCATGAAATATACTCAGTGGTCCAAAACTTTAAAATATGTGACCCAAAAAAGGAAGAATTTTTTTCAAAAACATTCGAAAATAGTTATATTTTTGTATATTTGCATAAAAAAAATTTCAAAAAAATATCTTTGAAACTAAAGTCTATTAGTTAATTTGCAAACGTTTTTTTTTAAATCGAAAAAGAAAACTTCTTTTTTTTAAATCAAAATTGAGATGTAAAGCAAATGTCATCTAGTTTAAAGGTTTATCAAATGATTTAAAATTTTTAGATAGCTGAAAAATTATATTATCTAATTCCTGAATTAAAACATAAGCTTTATTTTGCTTTGTTCTTTAAATATTAAAGTCCGACGAATAAATAACATGAAATTTCCCATTTTTTCACATTGTGTAGCATTAAAACAATAACAAAATCTTTCTAAATGAATAGATTGCTTATTCTCAGGATCAGAAACTTCAGATTAACAAATTATTATACTAAATTTAAGAAAAAAATAATACATTAGATTTTAATTTATGAGGTTTTCGTATGAAAATTCTGTCAAAGATTAGAATATGAGAAAATAACATTTTTAAAGATGTAAAAATAGCATTAAAACGTATGCAAATGCAATTATAAAAAAAAGTCTAACTTCCCAAAAAATGGACTTGGGAAGAGACTTCTAACGATTGCATAGATTCTAAAGAAACCTGTTCAAACATTAAGAGAATTAAATTTTTAAAAAAATCCTAATTCCGTAAAAAAAAAAAAAAAAAAAAAAAAAAAAACCTTACAACGTAGTCACCAATCTTTATCCTACTGCCCCTATATTTTTAACGAACATTTTTCTTTTCAGCAAGCATATTACTGTACAGAATGAAATATAATCACTTGTCTTTCAAACCTTAATTTCAATTTTTAGGTGAAATAAATAGAAAACTGTATAGAACATTGAAAATGATTGTTTAATGCTTCTTTAATAGTATGCATTAATAAGTGTCAAAATTTTAAAAAATATTTTGCTGAGTTTGCTACTAAAACTAAATTATCTACAAAATATTCGATAAAAATTTTGCAACGCTAACAACTTGGATCGATAAGATGGTCGCCAAAAGCAACTAGTTTGACAAAAATAGGAATTGTCAATATAAAATAAGTAGGAATATCAAATTATAGAGAAAGATTTTAAAGAAAGAGGGCACTATTTTATGGGAAGTATCAATTAAATAATATATATAATATATTATAAATATATATCAAATAAGTATTAATATATATATATATATATATATATATCACGTGTCAATACAGTGGTGGCCAAAAGTGTGGACATTTTTTGAAAGTTTCATGTTTTTCAACTTTGCGTGCTTGTAGAATATATTAATTTTCACTTAAATACAAATGTTTGTATATCAAACTAAAGGTAATTTAATGTAGAATTTAATACCAAAAACAGTATTACAACACCTGTATTACAAAAAAAAGTTACGCTCATTTTAGTAAGATCTTAGATTTGCATTTTTTTAAAGTGATACAGAATAAATACTTAGTAGGATAACCCTTATTTTTTAAGACAGCTTCACAGCGTCTTTTCGTCGAGTGAACGAGTGTTTGGAGTTCATCTTTCGTAATGACATGATGCCAAGAATCAATTATAGATTCAATAAGTTGTCTTTTATTGGATGGACGTTTTTTTTCATACAAGAATTTTCAAACGTCGCCACAAATATTCAATTGGATTGAGATCAGGGCTGTTTCCTGGCCATGGTATACATCTATGCTTTTATTTTGAAACCATGCTTTGCATACTTTTGCTGTGTGGAATGGAGCTGAATCCTGCTGAAAAATAAATGGTGATTTGTTGGGGAAGAAATCCCCGAAGGAAGGTGTCAATTTTGGTTCCAGGACAATTTCGATGTATTTTTTGCTATTCAGGATGCCATCAATCACTTGAATTCAGCCCACACCATCTGCAGACATACATGCCTAAATCATGGCATTTCTTGTTGTTTTTATAGTTGCTTCAATGCAATCAGGATGAAGCGCTTCACCTACTCTACGTCTCACGTATTTTCTACCATCACTACCAAAGAGCGATATTTTAGTCTCATCGCTCCAGATTACTTGCTTCCTCTGATTTTCTGACCATTTAATGTGTTCTTTTGCCCACTTAACTCGTTTTTCGAGTTGCTTTTGATTTAAATATGGTTTTTTCCTTGAAATTCAAGCTTGTAGTTCAAATCCTGATAACCTTCTTCTTTTTGTTCTTGAACTTACTGCAATACCCGCTGCATTCATTTCACATCTAATGGCATCTGATGAAATTTTTCTGTCTTGAAGGCATAGCCGTTTAATTTTTCTATCGTCAGTAGCAGTTGTGCATTTTTTTTCTGCCTGATTTGACCTTATTTTCCCCTGATTTCGTTTTTTCATAACGTAAACTGAACTTTCGTGCACCAGAACAAGTCACTGAATCACCAACTGGCCTTGCAATTTCAGCATACGAGAGGCCATTTTCTCTCAATATGACAATTCGGCTTCTTTTTGTAGATGTCCAATCAGTTCTTCTTGTTGGTGTTGTTTGTTTAAAATTAGTTTAATTTTTAAAAAAAGGACTTAAAATATTCAAAAACAGCAATACTCTATTTAATTGTACTAGTATGCATCAATCCGCAAAATATTTCCCCAACAATAACTCTTTTACCATCCAAATAACCTAAATTATAGTTACAGACATTTGATGGGTCCTCAGAACAGTGTTTGCGATTAGCTAGTACGCTTTTATTACAAAACACGTCATTATTCAAAACGATTTGTGTTTTGATTCATGTTTTTGTTCTACTAAAATGAGCGTAACTTTTTTTGTAATACAGATATTGTAATACTGTTTTTGTTATTAAATTTTACATTGAATTACCTTCAATTTGATATCTAAACATTTGTATTTAAGTGAAAATTAATATATTCTACAAGCACGCAAATTTGAAAAACATGAAACTTTCAAAAAATGTCCACACTTTTGGCCACCACTATATGTAAGTGTTAATATATACATATGTGTATTACGATTTTAATAAATAATATATAAAATAATAATACAGTCATTATAAACTATATTTTAAGATAAAAAATTGAAATCCTAAGAAGCAGATTAATCTTGGCATGTGTTAATAAAAAATTCAATGCATAGCAGCATTAAAATAAATCTATAAAAATAGCAGCAAAATTCAAAATTCAACTTGCTTTAAATTTTTCAAATAATTTTGTTATTAATATAGATCGAAAAGTAAAAGTTCGCTCGTCGTCCATTTGAGAAAAACTGAATTTTTTCCCATTAAGTAAATTTCATAAAATGTATTATAATTAGTCGCTAAATGTATTATAATAGCGATGATTCCATGACTCCATTCCATGATTCTGTGAAATTGTCTGACATTCAAGAGATGTTATTTTAATTGTCTTATTTATTGTGCAATTGGGCCTTTTTGATAGAAAGGGTCTCATAACATCGTAATGCTTTTAGAAACGCAAATATTCGGCTAATCTATTTTCTAATTTCCGAGATATTGTAACTTAACTTTTTTATTTGTCTTGTTGAATCGAGCTATTAAACATGTCCTGAAACAATGAAAGCAATTTGAATTTCAGAAATCAATATAATCTATTGCTCGAAATGAGCCAAAAAAAAGTATTTATGCAAAACTGCCAAAATTCAGAAAAATTCGCAGGACTATTAAATTTGTATCATTAAAACGCTGTCTTTTTAAATTTTGAAAATATATAAAATTCAGTTTTGTGCATAATATTTTCGGAATTTATCGCAGAAAAAAAACGCCAAAATTTTGTTTAATTTTTGACATATTTAAATGCAAATTATTTAAAAATTGTTCCAAGGGACACATTTCCACCCTCCAAGGTATATATCTGCCAAATTTGGTAGCTGTAGGTACAAGCAGTTTGAGTTGTAGAGTGCCAATACGCACACATCTATCTTTATTATTAGTAGAAATAGAGATTTTTTTGTTTTTTGAAGTTAAAGCTCCTTATTTGACTTGAATGTGTCAGTTATAATTTTTTTATAATTAAACTACATTTAAAAATGGAATGATTTTAATAGGCCAATAATTATAACATTATGCATGGCAATAAATCCACAAATAATAACAATACATGAACATTACAAACAATACATATATTAAGTTACGACTATGTAATATTGCTTCCCTGCATATCTCGAAATAAGGACGAGAATTTTACAGAATTCTAAAGGATGCTGAATAGGTGCGGGAACAATAAGTCTCATACAGTGATATATTTCAATAATTCGCATTCTATGCCATTTTTCATCTCTTAAACGCCATTTTATCAATTTATAAATATTGATATAAATTTCCTGTGAAAAACTCTATAAATTAAAGTTTTATGCATATTATCTATTCAAATTTGATATTGTTCCTCTAAGTATTCTGTAGCTCCAGACCTAGAATATAAACAATCAGTTAATTTAGAAAAATTTAACATTGTTTTTAAAGTGTCACACAATAAATTGAAAAATTCATGCCATATTATATTTTAGAAAAAAAAATTGAAAATTTCATGTTTTCAACATTTGATCGCCAATATTTAAAAATTAGATTAAAAATGCAGCTTATTTCTTATTTTACGTATAAGATTATATACTCCTTAAGTTATCTGAAAGATTTACAACAAATCATTTGATAAACTTGTACCTAGAAAGTTTCTTTATACTCTTTTTTTAGTCAAAAAATATATATTTCTTCCAATTTCCAAAATTCCTTTCGCTTATAACTATTTTCCTACGTGTTTTCTCAAACTTTTTTTATAAAAAAAACATTCAAAAATTTAAATATTTTATAGATTTTTTCTCAAAAAAAAATTTATCACTAACGTAATGACATACCTTAACCCCGGACAAACAGTGAAAACTCGAGTCACATGTCATGTCAAATTTCGAATCCTGTGTGGTTTAAAATGGAGGGCAAGCAAAGTCGTGCATTCTGATTTGCAAAAAGTAATCAAAATGCCGAAGGACTGAGTGCATTTGGTCGTTAAGAGTCAGAATACTCAGCAAATAAGGAAACTTTGATATTCTTTATCAAGAACTACAAAAGACTCTGGATTAAAATATTTATATTATTATTGCTCTTTTTATGTTTATTCGCATGTTATAGCCAGCTATACTTTTAGAAAAGAATGAGGGGAAAAAACTAGAATTTAATGATAAAGGCCATAGTTGAAAGGGTTTCAACTTATGTTTGATGATAAACAAAGAGCAGTAAGAATGTTGTTTGCTATTTATCTGCGTATAAAAGGTACCGGAAACGAAAATAAAAAAGAAACATTTGAAAAGCTGTAAGATAGCTATTGTAAAAGAGGAAAAAACGTCAAATCTTACTATTTCATGTTGAATGTTGAGGGTAAAACAAAATTGAGTATTAATAATGATAACTTTTTCATGTTAATTAATCCCCCCCCCCAAATCACTTATTATCTTCGCCAAACTATATGAATTGGTGAACCTTAAAGCACTATGGCCAATAAGAAATAAAAATTTCCTTGGATCTTCTTGGTACTGACATTATCAGAGGAGTTTAGCGTTCTCATGCTTTTTGTGGAATCCCATCAACTATTTTGCTGTCAGTTAATCATTTTATCTTACCATAAGATTTAATTTGATTCTATGATTTATTGAAATGAATGTCATTTCATTCCTTTATTGCAGCAATTTTTCCTTGGCTGTTTTACCTTTTATTTCTAACATATCCCAATATACGCTTTTATGTAGAACTAGCCGCCTTTGGCAACCAGCCGGTTTGCCAATCTTAATGTTCGTTAAAATTTTAATAATTAAATATTTTATGTAATTCCTACTTTAATTCCTCTTCATCAAAATATTTCAAAACTTCAAATTTTGATAGTCATATAATTCACTCATAATATTATAAAGGCCTTCAGTCATAACGTAATACGCATCTCTCTAATTTTCTATTAGCTCCTGTAAAATTTATGCTTTAAATTAAAGTGAAAATGATTAATCTGTAATTAATATAATAATATTTTTTACTGTAACAAAGCCTTTATTTATAATATGATTATGAAAACAGAGTCACTGCGCATTTAAAACTTATGGGCAATAAAGAATATCTTTCTTAATTTATGTAATATCTCAAGAATTTGTCAACAAAATTTTCTCAGATTTATCATGAGCAGATCGATTAATTAACAATGTTTAATTTTAAATACATCAAATACTAAGAAAATAAACAAAATCATTTAAAATAATCGGTCGAAAGCAGGTTTAAAAAAACTACTTAAAAAACGATGTACTTAAAACTATAAGCATATACAAAAAATGTATAACTAACATAAATACAATTTTTAATTACAAAAGCCCACAACTAACCTAAAAATAATTTAAATCAAGTCCGAATCCGTTGAAAAATAGTTGTCAACAATCAGAACACAATGCGCATGCGTGAATTTTCAACGCCAGTTATGGTTACGCAAATGCGTGAATTTTTCTACGCCAGCTGGTTTAACGCTATGCAGATTAGAATTTTTTAATTTCCTTTATTATGTTTTATTTTAATTCAAAGGTACTTCAGAATGAATCTGAAAGATCTATTAATTAACAATGTTTAATTTTAAATGCATAAAACATTAAGAAAATAAACAGAATCGTTTGAAATAATCGGTCGAAAAATGTTAAGCCTAGCCTCATTAGCGTGGGGAAAAAACTGAAGCCTTACTCATTTGCAGGTTGGGAAATGAAGATTGTTTGGCGGAAATGTTAGTTTTTAATAAATAATTAAAATTCTAATTAAAAATTCAAAAAAGGGACCCCAGGTGCCCATTTCCGACTTCCAAGGTACACATATACCATATTTGGTAGCTGTAGGTCAAACGATTTGGCCTGCAGAGCGCCAAGACATACACACACTGAGCTTTATTATAAGTATAGATATAGATAATTCAATCTTATTGATTTATTGATAACTTCCAATCATTCGTTTGGTATAATTAATTTTTTCAGAAAGAGAATCGAGAACATAAGAGATCTATCTGGAATCTAGCATAATTTTAACGTCTTTTATCTTATTATTTATAGCGTATTCAACAGTTTTCCTAATTTCAATTAAATCCACTTTGAAGACACTGCAATAGTCGTTTAATCTAAAGAAGATTTATGAACATTTTCTTGCCTGTTTTGGTTGACAAAAGCAAAGCCAATTCTATTATTTTGCTTAATCCATCTATCTAAACAGTACAATAAAAATTTCCATTTTCAAAAAAAATTCAATTTGATTATCAATATATTTCACGGTTTCACGAATTCATATTTTCGTCAAAATCAAAACTGCGTAATCCTTTAGAAATCTGCTGTGGTTAACTCCATCGCAGAAATTCCAGGATATAGAATAACAGAGCTTGCTCGGTTCTTTTCAAATCATTCAACATCACACGTATATATATAACATCACACGCATTTACATTTCAATAATATTGCATCTGACATTTCTAAGTAATCGTAATGTAATGTGAAAAAATCCTCATAACCATCTAGCTACTCTCCTTCTTTCTATCTCTTGGTTTCGCTCCCTGTAACGCGCATGTTCCAAGAGAATGTGACTTGCACGTGATCAAGCGCGGGAGAGATATTACGTAATCTGCAGCACCTGCTTTCCTTTACTAATTTAGCCATTTACACTTCCTCTTCAATCTTTATGTCAATTGGAGCACGCTAACTGATCGCCTGTATAGCTTCCACTGAAATTGCGCTACGCCTTCGTCACTAACAATAGAGGCAGTTACAGAATATGCAATAATTTATCATTAATTATATAATTTGTTATGCAAAACTGAATTAATTTCGTAATTTACACAACAATTTGTAATGCGATAAATAACAATATAACGTACGAATATTTTCTGTAGTGTTGTACGAACGTGCTTGTATTTTATTTCACAATGTGCGTTTCAGTATTGGTGAATAAAAGCAAAACTGGTGCCAGTAGTTCCTTCATCAAAAGGTGATCTAAATAGTTTATTTCTATTTTTGTACTTCTCTCTTTTTACACTTATTTATTGACAAGGTTGTTGTTTGAAACGTTAGATTGTACTTATATCAATGAATTTCAACTCTTAATATTAATTGTGAAATTCAATATATAGGCATGTAGTAATAACGTAAGCTTGAAAACTGAAAGAAAATTGTATGCATGTTTAATTTTGAATATTACATAATTTATAAAAACTACACTGACGTCATAAAAGTCATGGGATAATTATATGCAAATAAACAGATAGCAGTAGTATCACATACAAAATATATTGATGGTCAATACATTGGTAAGAAAAAATGTTTCTGACATGATTAGGGCCGCACTGGAATTAGCAGACTTTCATTGCGGAACGATAGTTGGAGCTAAACGAATTAGGCATTCCATTTCGGAAATC
Organism: Argiope aurantia; assembly: GCA_026543865.1. Classification (NCBI taxonomy): domain Eukaryota; kingdom Metazoa; phylum Arthropoda; class Arachnida; order Araneae; family Araneidae; genus Argiope; species Argiope aurantia. The sequence goes on from JAPMOR010066408.1 coordinate 284,807, forward strand.
GTTTGGGAATTCAACAGTCCTACATCCACAGTATCAAGAGTGTGCCGGGAATATCTATTTTCAGGCATAACCTACCACTGTGGACAACGTAGTGGCCGATCGCCCTCACTTGATGAACGAAACTACCGGCATGTGCTTAGAATTGTTGGTATTAAAATACAAGCAATGCTGCGTGAAATAAACGTATGAATCAATGTGCGACGTACAACGGAACATTATAGAGAACATTACATTAGAACATTATGTAACACAGTACATTAGAACGTTATAGAGAGATTTTGTTTTAATGTGCAATAACAGCAGAAGACCGAACTGATTGCCTTTACTAACAGCACGACATCGTCTACAGGACCTCTCCTGAGCTCATGACCATATCGTTTGGACGCAAGATGTTTGGAAAATAGTGCCTTGGACAGATGATTACGATGAGTATAGCTGATGGTAGGGTTTGAGTGTGGTTCAGACCCAAGTTGCTAACAAAGCATTGTGAAAGATGGTGGTGACTCCATATTGGTTTGGGATATTTTTATATGGAACGGTCTGGGTCCTCTGGGCCAACCGAGCCAATCATCTATTAGAAATTGTTATGTTCAGCTGCTTGGAGACAACTTGCAGCCATTCATGAACTTCATCTACCCAAACAACGATGGAAGTTTTATGAATAATCATGCACCGTATCACCGGGATACAACTATTCGCGACTGGCTTGAAGAACATTCTGGGCAATTCCACCTATATTGTCCGACATGAACCCCATCGAATATTTATAGTTTATAATCAAGAGGTCATTTCGTGCAAAAAAATCCTACACCGGCAACACTTTCACAATTATGGGCGTCTATAGAAGCATCAAGATATAATTATTTCTGCAAGGGATTTTCAACGACCTGTTCAGTCCCTGCCATATCGAGTTGCTGCACTTCGCCGGGTAAAAACGCGGTCGGCACGTTTTTAGCTGATATCCCATGACTTTTATCGCCTCAGTGCTATAGGCATGCATATTTTTCTTTCAAAAATAACTGAAAGATTCTTCTTTTTCCTTCAAACAGAGTGTGCATCCTTACTATCTAAGCTTGGATCCAAATGCTGAAGATCTAGCTCACGCCACTGGCCTGCTCCTTTCCTACAACAGCTGGGCCCAAGCCATAGTGATCCGAGACAGTTCCAACTTTTATATGAGTTTCACCGCTACGCTCTACCACCATTACATCAGAGGCAACAAATTCCAAATCATTCTCAACTATCGACTCAGCGATGGCCAGCTGTTCGAGATGGTGGCCGAAGTCCTCCACAGTGAAGTTCGAGTGATCGTGGTTGCATGTGGCCAACTTCTTGCCGAGAGGATATTCCGCCAGGCTCGTAAGGCTGGTCTTCTTAATGGAAGATGGATATGGATACTTGTAAGTAAAAGCAATTTTCTTCTTATAAAACTTCTGTGTCTAAATTTCACTTTGGGCCAGAGAAATCTGCATGCTTACAGAAATGAATTAAAATAATGGTATCTGTAGAATTTGATTTTTTGCTTGAATTCCTACAAGCAGTAAATTGAGTCTGCTTAAGGCTGTCAAAAATCTGGGTCACATAGAATTAATTAAAAATATAATAATTCTTGAGCTCAAATAAAAAAAGTGCTATAGTCTTGCGTAATAAGTTTTGGCATCGATTTAATTTATGGATTATTAAGTGATAGTCTTAAATATTATTTCATTTTAGTTATAATTTCACTTGAAATTATAACTAATAGCATCCCATAACCACAGCCTTTGCTTCTGGTAAAAGGGGTTCCCTAAATATAATTGTTACACAAATAACCTCCTCCAATGGGAATACGATTTAAATTTTGAGCTAAAAGATGCACACCCATTTTACAATATTCAAAATAGCATTTATCTTAGAGAAGTTATTAAGTTTTGAACATTTTTTGTGTTGCCACATCAGTTAAAAATACATAATAATATAATAAAAAAAATTAAAAAAAAACAGCTAAACCCATATCCAAGTATAATCTTGGTTTTATTGTACTTCATTAAATTAATTGGTGTAATTTATTCCAAAAAGAATGTATCTTGCTTGTGAATACGATCAAACCTCCCCTTACAAATAATTAATGAATCCAATAATGAGCGAAACAAAATGTTAAAAAAATGACTCGCTTGTAAAACAAAATGTGTAAAATTAAAGAGCGACGCTTCACGAAACGAATAACGAGGAGACACAATGGCGTCACATTTTGGATTGGCCTATATCAATGTGTGTTAAGAACTTGTTTGACGAGACCACATATATTTACATGAAAGAAATGTTGGCTGAACAGCGTAGTTGAATGGGATTTCGAGTTTTTGAGCTAGTGTCTGTGGTGCCTTGATTTAAAAGACTTTGCCTCTGGTCAGAATTATAGAACTACAGGTGAATAGGAACGACGCCGATGAGCAGGTAAAAGATCATAGCCAGAACTACAGAAGACGTTATGGAGCTGCATACAGCAAAACGCCTCGGAGATTGGATCAGGAGATTAAGAACTAGTAGACTAAACAGAACAATAGTCTTCAAGTGAAATAAGAGAGATGCTGAAAGCATGGGGAAGTATTGCATCGGATATCGAGAGGCACAATGATACGGCAGTAACTGCGGGGGCTAAAAATTTATTTAACAATAAAGCTATGTTTCATTTTTGTCAAGTTTTGAAGCGTAGCCAAAAACAGATGTCTTTATATATTTTCTTGTGAAAAAAGCGCGCATTATTACATTATCATAAATTTCAATATTTTTAATGGAACGCACAGTCCTATTTTTTATTAATTCCTGTGGAAAAAAATCCCATTTAACGAGTGTTTCCTGTTACAAGTGAGATTCAGAGAAGAATCATTCACTAAACAAGGTTTCATTATAATTCCAAAGAGTTTCTGTGACTCATTATTATAATAAAAGTGCATTATAAGAGCAGCCTTTGCTTCCAATAATATGTACTCCAAAACTATAACTAAGGCCCATTATAAGAACGGAGGAATTTTGATTATAACGAACTTCTATTATAAGAAAATCATAATACAATGAAAAAACAAAAAAAATATTATGAGAATAAATTAGATATATTTATCTTTGTATTTAAAATGTGTGTCAAGAATATTTTACTAATTATGACTCATAAGATAAATATAAATCCATAATTCATTAGAACATTTATTGATTAAAACTGCATAAAATAAAATATTTGCTTCATTTTGACTATTTTTCCAGTTAGATGCATATGCATAATACTGTTTAAAAATTAGATGCTGGGACGCGATCGGAGTGATCTGTGAGTATATATATATAATATACTAGCCGCCTTTGGCGACCAGTTCGCCAGTATTAAGGCTCGCTAAAATGTTCAATTAATATTATATGTAACTTGGTTTCATGACATGTTTCTCAGCAAAATATTTTTAAGCTTCAAATTTTGATGGTCACTTATACTATTATGTGGGCCTTAAGCCATTCTGTTCATTGTATTACGTATCTCTCTCTAGTTTTCTATCAGCGCCCATAAAATTCAATTTTAAATTATAGTGGAAATAATAAAACTGCAATTAATATAGACATTTTTTACTGAAACAAAGCATGTCTTTTTTTTAAAAAAAACTATATGAACTGAAAGCATAGTCGCTCGGCATTAAAGTTGTATGTACACTGCAGAATAATTTTCGTAATTTATATAATAACTTAAAGAATTATTCAACAAAAGTTTCGCAGATTCATCGTAAAATTCAGTTTTTAGTTATATTTTCCAAAAGATTTAAATGATGTCAATAATTATATTATTGGTTAATAAATATACTTATAAATATCATAATTATATTATTGGTTAATAAATATACTTATAAATATCATGAAGTTTAAATTTCAGACAGTTCTTTGGTCCTAAGGATTCATATTTTACAAAATATTTTTGACACTCCAACTTTTAAATAAATGAATACACGTATCTATCTTCTGCAATCAAATCGGACCGATTTATTAATTTTGGATATTACGATTTTCGAACAACCAACATTTTCATAATCTAAGCCAATCACTCTTGAGAAACCATGGGAGATGATTGGCTTCTTTGAGACGATCGATGAAGTGACCAGTTTTTATAGAATTGCAATATTAAAATTTTCATAAATCTGCTAGCTTTAGTAATTGATTTGGTTGATTGGAATGCAACTTTTTATTTTAAGATATTAACATCTCAAGAATATTTTGTTATGTATGATTCATATGGTAGAGGATATATCTGAAAATTTAAAATTTGCGATTCATCAGCATTTTTAACTCAATTTACATAAAATATAGTTATTTATTTCATTTAAGCCATTTAGTTAGCTGATGGATATCTAAACGTTTACAAATTAGCTGTTAGGTTCCAATTAGAGTATCTATCTTCTACATTTTAAACCATATTTGCCTAAAATAAAACTGTTTCATTGAATTAGCAAAAGATCACAGAAAACCCTTGTATTTACTTTTCAGAAAATATCATACTTCATATTTATTTCATTTCATGCAGACACGTGTTGAAAATTACACATTTATATGTTTAATTTGCAATGATAGTTTTATTTTTTAATTTGAGTTTTGGTCAATATGATGGTAACGCATTGATAAATGTTAATTTTCCCCATTGAACATGTAACGTACAAGTGCAGCTTAAATTTTATTTTTATTTTGCGCAAAATAAAATGTTCGAAAGCGTGATTAAATTATTTTTTAAAAATTCATTAAATATAGAAATTTAATTTATAGGTAAAACCATTAGTATCATTGAAAACATTATTTTTTGAACTTCAATATGATGTAAAAATCAATTTTAGCTATAATATCTTCGGAAGTTATAGCGAAAAAAATGCCGAAATTTCGCCTAATTTTTAATTAATTAAAATTCTAATTAAAAACTGAAAAAAAAATCATCTTTTTGGCCTTCAAGGTATACACGTGCCAAATTTGATAGCTGTAGGTTGAAATCTCTGGCCTGCAGAGCTCCAACTTTCTCACACGCTCACACACATTGAGCTTTATCATAAGAAGTAGCTATCTTTGGCGACCAGCTGGTTCGCTAGTATTAATGATAGCTAAAAATTTTCAATTAAATATTTTATTTCACTTGGTCTCTTAATAGCTTTTTTTTGCAAAATATTTTTAAGCTTCAGATTTTGATAGTTATATAATTAAGTCATTCTATTGTGTAGACCTTAAACAGTTCTACTCATTGTACTACATATCTCTCTCTCTCTCTCTCTCTTTAATTTTCTGTCAGTGCTCATGAAATTTCAACTTTCAATTGGAGTTAAAATTTTGAACTGCAATTAATACAAAAATATTTTTTACTGAAACCAACCACGTCTTTTTTTTAAATATGAAAATTGGAAGCAGAGACGTTCGGCATTGAAAGAGTATGTACACTGCTGAATAATTTTCGTAATAATATAATCATAATCTTCGTAATATCTTAAATAATTATTCAACAAAAATTTCTCTGATTCATCATTAAATTCAGTTTTTAATTTTACTTTCAGAATATTTAAATGATGTAAATAAAAACATTTTATTTCAGTTCATAATTTTTTCATAAATATATATATTAAGTTTAAATTTTATACAGTCTTTTTGCCCTAAGAAATCATAATATGCGAAATACTCTTGACACTTCAACTTTTAAATAAATAAATATACATTTCTATCTTCTGCGATCAAATCTGGCCGATTTATGAAATTTTTATGTATCAATTTTAGAACAATCAGTATTTTCATAATCATAGGCCAATCACTGTCAGAAGATTGGCGTATATTGTTTGAGACTGTTGATGAAGAAATCTAAAATCACCAGTTTTTATAGAAGAGTGATATTCAAATTTCCCAAATTTGTCACTTGCCATCAATTTTAGTGATTGATTTAGTTGATTGGAGTTCAATAATTTTTATTTAAACTTTTGGTGTCTCAATAATATTTTGGTAAATATGAATCAAAGGTCATTCAAAGGTAATTCAATCAAAGGTCAAATTTGTAATTCATAGGAGCATTTATTGACTCAAGTGACATAAAATATAATTATTTAGTTCATGTAGACCATTTTGTTAGCAGATATATACCCCAAATTAGCTGACGGGTGCCAATTAAAGTGATTATCCTATATGTATTAAACTATGTTTGCCTTAAATTAAACTGTTTTATTGAATTAATAATATCGACATTGTAAAAGATCATAGAAAACTTTTCCTCCAATTGCTCTTTAGAAAATATAGTATTTCGATTATTTATTTTTTTACTTCATACAGATACGTGCTGAAAATTGTACTTCTATATATTTAATTTGCAATAATAGTTGATTTATTTTTCAATTTCAGCTTCTGGTAATGTGATGGCAACACGTTGATAAAAGCTAATTTTTTTTCCATTGGCATGCCCGTGCAGATTACATTTTCTTTTTATTTTGTTCGAAATATATTATTGAAAAATATGGTTAAAATATTTCTTTAAAAGTTTATTAAGAATCGAAATTTAATTTACAGGTTAAAACATTGGTATCATGTAAAAGATAATTTTTTGATCTTGAGTATGGTGTAAAAATCAATTTCGTGCTGTAATATTTTCCGAAGTTATAGTGGAAATACGCTAAAATTTCGCTTAATTTTTAATTAATTAAAATTTTAATTAAAAATTCAAAAAACTCTATGTGCACATTCCCGGCCTCTAAAGTATAGACGTGCCCAAGTTCGGTAGAACGATCTGGCCTATAGAGCTCCAACACACACACATGAGTTTTATTATATACTAGCCGTCTTTGGGGACCAGCCGGTTCGCCAATCTTAATGCTCGTTAAAATTTTAATAATTAAATATTTTATGTAATTCCTACTTTAATAGTTTCCTCATTAAAATATTTCAAAAATTCAAATTTTGAGAGTCATATAATTCACTCATAATATTATAAAGACCTTTAGTTATAATGTAATATGTATCTCTTTAATTTTCTGTTAGCTCCCGTAGAATGTATGCTTCAAATTAAAGTGGAAATGATTAATCTGCGATTAATATAATAATATTTTTACTGAAACAAAGCATTTTTTTAATAATATGATTACTGAAAACAGAGTCACTGAGCATTTAAAACTTATGAGCACTAAAGAATATATTTCTTAATTTATGTAATATCTCAAGAATTTCTCAACAAAATTTTATCAGATCATCATGAGCAGATCGATTTAAATGCATCAAACACTAAAAAAATAAACAGAATCGTTTAAAATAATCGGTCGAAAACAGGTTTTAGAAAACTACTTAAACGATGTACTTAAAAATATAAGCATATACAAAAAATATATGACTAACATAAATACAGCTTAATTACAAAAGCATAAAAGTAACCTAAAAATAATTTAAATCAAGTCAGCATCCGTTGAAAATAGATGTCAACAATAAAAACACACGCATGCGTGAAATTTCAACTCCAGTTATGGTAACGCAAATGCGTGCATTTTCTACACCACTTGGGGTAACGCTACGCAGATTAGAAATTTTTAATTTCCTTTATTCTGTTTTATTTTAATTCAAAAGTACTTCAGAATAAATCTGAACGATCGATTAATTAACAATGTTTAATTTTAAATGCATCAAACGTTATTAAATAAACAGAATCGTTTGAAATAATCAGCCGAAAATATGTTAAACCTATCCTTGTTAGAGTGGGGAGAAAAACTGAAACTTTACTCATTTGACGGTGTGAAAATGAAAAGATTTTTAGCGGGAAAGTTAGTTTTTAATAAGTAATTAAAATTCTAATTAAAAATTCAAAAAAATGGACCCCGGGTGCACATTTCCGACCTCCAAGGTATGCATGTGCCAAATTTGGTAGCTGTAGGTTGAACGATCTGGCCTGTAGAGCGCCAACACACACGCACACATTGAGCTTTATATAAGTATGTGGTGGTATGTGGATTATTATGATCTGTGCAGGAGGCAACAGGACGAATGTTGTTGGAAACATTTCTTTAATAATTACATTCACACACTTAAAACAAACACAAAGACAAGACATTCGCGCGCGCACTTCACAGTTCAGAATTACATCTCCTTCTCATTACAATCGCAATGCATTATGGGATTACATATGGGATGGCTGAATCAGGTATCGCCATCTAGTATCCAAAAGAGAAGACAAGTGTAATGCAACTGCTACAAGTATAGATATATATTTGTCATTAATACTACATAATTATTAGCTAATAATATAAATATTTTAAGTTAAGTTAATAAATATGTTAAGTTTAAAGTTCACAGAAATCTTTTTCTTGCTCTTGGAGCTATAGAGAATGTCATATTTCATGTTTATTTTTTATAGACACGTGTTGAAAATTGCATTTATTGGGATTTAATTTGCCATGAGAGTTAACTTAATCTTTTGCTTCAGACTTTATATTCGTCATGCCAACAAGTTAATAAGAGTTCATTTTTCCCGTATCCGAATAGTGTACTCTTTCACATTAAATTTTTTATTCTCTTTTTGTAAAATAAGTTATTGAAAAATATACTAAAAATAATTATAAAAAATTGACTAAAAATAAAAACTTAATTCATATGTTAAAAAATGATATAGTTGACCACAATTTTTTTAAGAAAATGTGAGAGTCCTTTTTGTTATGTAATATTTTCGTAAGTTTTCTCTTAAAAACACCAGAATTTCATTTAATTTTTACTTAATTGAAATTTTAATTAAAAATTAAAAGAATTCGCTCTCAGGGGGGTATATTCAGGGGGTATATTCCCATTTTTCAAAGTATGCATATGCAAAGTTGGAAACTCTATGTCAGGCAGTCTCTCATGTAGAGCAGCAGAACACACAGGCATGCACAAACATATGCATTCATTGTTATTATAAGTAGAAATAGACATTGGCAAAGTTTTAAACTATTCTTCCTTTTCAACTCTTTATTCCGTACATTTATTGAGAAGAATGAAAAATATTTTCGCTGACACTTTCGTCATACCGACATAATACGTTTTTACGACAAAAATATTTCAAATTTTTATTTATTATAAACATATAATATTTCGGTTGTATAACTTGGTGCACCAAATATAGCAAAAAACAAGAAAAGAAAAGAAAAAAGATTTGTAATCGTCAAATAATTCGAATTCGAGATTTTGGCTAATCTCTACGTTTCAAACCTCCTTGAGATTGAAAAACACAATTTTTTGGAATTCTGTTTTGTCTATCGCTCTGTCATTATATTAGGGAACAAGATAATGAAAAAAAATGCTTTCAGCTAGATGAATGAAATATTATGTATAGTATCTTCATATATCAAGCTTTGAACGAAATCCAATCCAAGTAAGTCCAAGTAATCATCTGATTGTCGAAGTAAACGCAATATCTACAAAAATAGACAGATTGATAAAAATTTAATACACAGTTTTAGCATTTAAAGTGCAAATCTGTATCAAGTTTTGAATTAAATCTATCAATAAGTTTGAACGTCTGTCAGTAAGTAAAAATTCAAAAACGCAACGATTTAAATAAGTGAAATTTTAATGTTTGATTTTTTTGAAATAATTTTAGTTTTGGGTCAAATTTTGATTTCGGTTAACTAAAAATAAGTCATCCAAAATACATATTTGGTTTCATTCACTATACTACAAAACACAAAATGCTCAAGAGGGGAGCTCTGAAAATAAAATTCTGAGCACTCATAACATTAACTATCTTACTGAAGTTCCAAAAGCATTATATAAAAGAGAGAGTAAACATCTTTATTAGAGAATATATGAGAATGTTTTAAAGAGACCATTCTTGCTGGTTATATATTTAGATGTTAAAACGTTGCCTGTGCATTACAAAACACTTATTATAGTAAGATTCTGCTCTTAAACTGTAATCATCGCGGCTTCGAAACTGGAAGGTTTCAGGTGTGAAACCCGATTTCACCGAAGAAGGTCTGGTGCAGGTTAAAACCGTCACGACCAAACATCCTCCTGCTGATAAGGTACGGAAATTTGAAGAGGGGAATGCCAACTCAGGTATCGTCCTCATCATCTGACTGCTGTTCAAAATCACAAGGTCTCAAAATAGCCGTAGTATTGATTTAAAACGGGTTTTTAATATAATTTAACTGAATTGGATCGTAATTGTTACGTGGTGTATAAAGCGACACAGAATCTACATCATAAAAATTATCATTAAATTTTATTTAAATTCTTACCTTTTGTTGTACATTGTAGCTTCACATTTTCATGTAAACTTTTATCTTAATACAAAGCATTTTCCAAAATACAACTCTGTTTGTATAATTTCGTCTGATTAAACCAACTTTATATAATTGATGGAGAAATAGCCCATCGTTACGTTTCGTTTCATTCTGTTACAACGATCTACTTCTTTGATAAAAACCCCATTATTTCGTATAAAAGAAATACAACATTACTTGCGCTGTTAAGATTTGATTTAATGTGAGCCCCATCCATTCCGTTAATCTCCGTCTTTTCCAAACACAGGGCAAAAAAACAATTCTACGGGAGTAAATAAAAATGTTTCGTGAAATCAAAATGCATGAGAAACTTCTGTGCTCTTTATCTATGTTCGTTTAAGAGAGCCTCGTTTAGTTTTGGAAGCATGCCAACTCCATTCATACGGTAGGATTGATTGTTTCTGGAATAAAAGAGTATTTAAGCTATTTAATTTTAATGGCCCTTTGGAAAAAATGTTACTTTATAGTTTACCTTGAAATGATAGGTTTGTTTCGAAAGTTTTCAAACAGGAATCTTCATCAATTACTTGCAGATGGTTGTGCTTTTGTTTTATAAATTAAAGCGTACTCTTGTCCAATTATGCAAATCAGTTCCAATATTTAGCTTTAGATAAATTGCTGTTTTTGTAGCCCTTTTTACGATTTAACTACTTTTCATATTAATACTCTCAAGTTCAAAATTTTATTTCAAAATAAGGATAATCTTAATAGAACACGAACTCTTGAATATGTGAATTATATACTCATTAGCATTTGTAGGAAAACAAATAGATTATTCAATTATTAGAGGTGGCATTGATGGGGGAGGGGCAAATATATAAATCAGAATTATTAGTGAGATATTCCGATCTTCTTTGACATCGAGGTTAATTGGAATGATAGTCATTACAATATCAGTTGAGAAATGTGGTCTGTTCCGAACGACCATTTCTGGCCTCGGTTAGACTCAACAAGAAGTACGCTCCGAAATCGCAATGTAGGTAACTCAATACCATACATTACTATACCCATAAGCGAAGCGAGAACCCATTTATCTATCCATGATTTCTCATCTGATACTGTTTGTTTCAGTATCTTGAGACTACCCATTTTCGATGATTCTGCCTCGCTAAGGAGTGAGAAGCAGAAGAATTGGAGCATTTCTGGAATTATTCGTCATTCTTTGACATTTATTTCCATATCATTAGATACTTTTTCGCACAATTTTTCCCCCATGTGTATGTGTGCACCGTTTCTGATAGTACTATCTTGTTTTAATTGCGTATCAAAATTGAGTATTGATTGTTTATACGACTAGTACAATTGGCACAAATAATGTTTTATATAATATAATTAAATGTGACCGAAATTATTTATCGTTGTTAATTTCAAAATGTTATCAGAGAAATTCAGTAACAAATAAAAAAAAGAAGAAGCAGTTTAATACGAGGAACAAATTATTACTATTTTGTAAAGAAGTGAATCATCAAATTTTAGGAGGAGAAATCTTTCCTTTATTCTTCAGAATTTAAAGCTTAGGCCCCTTAGAGAAAATAAAAATTATTCTAAAGTATTTCATTGTGAATTGGAATATTTTTCCACACAATATTACGAGTTATCCGCAATTTTTTCGCTTTGTAAGTCCGCAAATTACCCGAGTTTACTTTATTGTTAAATATAAACATGTCCTCTTTTTATCTTTCCTCCCTCCACTATCTTGACTAAATAAATGCATTCTGACGCATGTTCGAATGCCAAGAAGGTTTTCGAATCTATGAAAAGTACTCGTTGATATATCACCACCAGCCTATGTAAACATCCAGGATAATTGTATGAGGTCATCACCGGAAAAGACTCTGTGCTATGGATTGTTACTTTATTGTCACGATGACTTCTTTTGAGATCATATGTCGTTATTTCCTCTCAGTTTTGCATTCCTATCCTCCTTGCAAGTAATTGAAAAATTATTTTGAATTACTCTTGTATATTGAACTCGTATCCGTCACCTTACTTGAGCAATTTTTTGGCAGAAAGGAGAATGTCCTTAAAAACTGATCATCTGCATGTTACATAACGTTTATTTTCATTGAACTAAAATAAAAGCGAAGTTTTTCAGCCAAAAGTTTCCTTTAAAATCAAACTGATAGATATTTTAATGATAATTTTAATACTGGAATAGATTAATAGAATTAAAATTATTTCCTTTTTATAAATCACTATCCCTATCAGTGCGTCATTTCCAATGACTTTAATTCTTTTTATATCAAAATCTCATTCAGTATTGAAAATATTAAGAGAAAAAAAAACTGTCAACATGAAAATTTGTATGAAAACTGGGGTCCAGAACGAAGAATTTTGAGGCCCAACAAACGTACCAATAACAAAAAAGAATTTTTTAGAAAATGTTTGTAGCTAAATTTTTAAAATTCCTAATTCTGCATTATCATAAACAGCGAACTAGACTAACCACCAATGAAATAGTAATGATAACTTGATATTCATCTTGGATCAATTTTCTTATCAGCTATTTTAGACAAGATACATCCTGTGGTAGTAAAAATTCAAGTAAAGAAGACATACCAAGAATAAGGAAAAAAGCATTGACTTGAACGCTGCCTTTGTTCCCTTTTATACTAGGTTTCCAAAATAATAAACCTATGGTTTATGCAAATTGAAATGGATTCTTTAATCTCACATAAACTTCACCCTTGTTTATGTGGCATGTGCTAGCATTTGAGCTTCACGAACTTGCGTCAAAATATCCTCCAAAAGTTCTTGTAGCAAGAAATGATTTGCCGCCCAATTCTTATGGAATAAGAATAGCTGAACACAAATCCTTATTATTCCTAATTAACACGCATTATCTAACCAAGATGGGAAGAATTTGGTAAATAAAAAGATTGTCTACTAAGCTAATTTTTCTATCAGTAGTTAGAGATTCTCGAATGATATGGCTCATTATCAAGTTTCATTCTCACCATATTTGAACCAATTCTCTGGCATATAAGCGAAATTTTGTATGAATTAACAGCATAATAATTTCTTAATAGCGTAACTGGCGCTATTTTGTTAAATCTTTTTTATAAATTATGGGGGAATATTTTTTCAAACCTATTTTTTTTCCATGATCCTATTGTACTGTGGTTTTCTTGAGGTAGGGTCTCGACTTCGAGATCAAAGGTTTCCAGGTCTTTTACCCAATTTCACAGAAATCCCGCTTTGTAAATGGAATTAATGCCCATTAAATATATCGGGGATATGCGCCATCATTTTAAATGTATGAAGTAGAAGTTAGGAGAAGGGATAACAGCTTAAGTGTCTACCTTGCCATCTATTGTTCAAAATTAGGAAATCCATCACAAATCAACAAGTATGTAGCTTTTAAGTGGATTGTAAAAATAAGCTAAATTAAACTTTATGATCCTGCTGACATTTGCCTTCCGCAATAAAGGCAGAAATAGGCTCAATAATTAGTACTTCAATCCTCCATTGAAAAAAATCATTTCCATCTAGTAGGAACGTCACTAAGAACTGTCCTGTTAGAATATAGTTGTTACCTCAGTATTGGTTCTACCAATGTTGTTGAAACTGTTCATTAGAAATTCTTGAGCTTAAATATTGATTTTTTTGAGCATCTTCTGAAATACCAACAATTATCTAATAAATTAGGTTACAAATTTAAATTAGACATCAATATCATTTTAGTTACTCTATAAAAATATACTTTTATGTTTTTTTCCTTATGTGATTATTATTCTCTTAATGGTATAGCAAGTGTATGAAGTGACAGGACATATTTCATATAGTATTTCCTCATCACCTGGCAATGAAAAGATAACACTATATATGTTACTGTTTTTCTAACTTATATTTGTATGTTTCTCACTTATTTTAGTTTATATATTTTTCTAACTTATATGTAACTAACTTTTTCTAACTTATATTTGTAACTAACTTTTTCTAACTTATATTTGTGTATGTTTGTGATTCTTCCAAAGCTGACTTTCAAATATTTTTACTCAAACTTTCGCATTATCGCCTATTATATTATAACGACACTTGTTCGTGAACAATTATCGGTATATTTAAATCTCACAGTTCGTATCTACTTTTCTTTGAATATCTAAATTTCCTGAAATTTCCTAAACGAAACAGCTTCTTTTATAATAATGAAATGCATTCTTGAAAATTCTGTAGTTTTCTGTTTATTCATGCATTTCATGAAATTTTATAAAAAGCATGATTTAATACCTCAAGAATAGTAAGGAAGTTTAATATTTCCCCTCAAGTCAATTTTAAAATTCTCTATTCTTTTATAAGTAACATTTCAATAGTCTTTTATAAACTGTAATGCCGATTAATGGTCAAATTAATCTAATGAATAATTAAATTGTTTTTGTATAAATCTCTTCATATATGTGAATGTTCTTTAATGCCATAAAAAATAGCTAGCTTTTATAATTTTGAAATGAATCTTCAAAAATTCTGTGATATTTAATTTATTGATGTTTTTTTTCCAAAATTTCATAAAAGACTTGATTGAATTCCTCAAGAATCGTAAGCAAGTTTAGTGTTCTCTTCTCATTAATCTTAAAAATTATGGATCTAATCCTTTTAAAGTTATCTTTTATCAAGCTGCATTGTCAATTAATGATCTAATTGGTCTAATGACTAATTAAATTTTTTGCGTCTGAGTTCTGATATCTTGATGCCCTAGCATCCCATAAAAATAACTTTCTTTATGGTCATGGAAGATAGCTTGAAAATTCTGTAATTTTTAATTTTTTGGTATTTTTCAAAAAAAATTTATAAGAAATTACTGGATGTCTCAAGAGTCGTAAGAAAATTTAGTGTGTCCCCTCTAGTCAGTGTTAAATATTATGAAGCTATCAAATCCTCTAAAACTCATTTTTCATCAAAGCCAGTCAATGGTCTAATATTACAAAAATTCTATTTGTAATTCCAATAATATTATTAAGGCTTAAACAACAATTAATAAGCAATAAAATCTAGAAGAAGTAAAGGGTGATATTGCCAATTTTTCACTTGAAAGTATCAAAACAGCAATAATTTATAATGAGGTAAGTGCGGGAATTGTCAAATAGAGCATGTAAAGAGGTAATTTTCCTGAAACGCGTTTGCTATATATCTACATTTCCTCTTTTGACACATTTTATCCCACTTTTAGCCCTCAGTGAGCAGCATAATTATTGTAACACATCATTTCTTTTCATTCTCTAGATAGAGAGTGCCTTCAGCATCAATGGTCTTCAGGGCAATGGTGAGCTTCACTTTCCTCCTGGGGTGCTAGGTTTGAAACTGAGGAAGCACGGTCTGGACAGGGCCGCTGTCCGCTCCGCTGTCCTGTTCTTTTCCAACGCGATGACCCACTACAGCAACCTCAGCTCCTGGACACTGGACAAGGACCTCCTCAATTACACCTCTCCGGTTTCTTGCTGGTTCGGACCCGACGAAAGAAGGGAAGCTTTCGCCAATTTCGTGTACAGGTAAGTTGCGGATGAAATTAACCAGTGGTAGTGGTCTGCCCAAAACTTTCTCGTATGCACTCTAAGAAACTGTAGTACCATAGAACGCCTTGCGTTCAATAGTTGCTAAGTATTAACCTTTGGCATGAATTGAGCATTTTTACTGAATCCATCGTATCATCCTTGGCGAGTTGTTTGGCGATTAATTCCTGGCACGCCGTTAATAGTATCCGAAGATCAAATTTGCCCTTTAGACACGTTTTTGTCAACTGATTGTAACGAAGATTTCAGACAATACTGCATTTGTAGTCACAAAATCCCAAACCTAGTTGATATATTTAAAGCATTGTATTTCTGAATTGCCGTGTTTGAACGTTTCTGAAAGTACAGGTTGACATACAGTCAACCCTTTATTGGATTTGGTTCAACGTTTGACAGATGTCTACACTATATATAGATGTTAAATCGGTGTGCTGAATCTTATCTATCTAGCTCTGTTCGTTTTGTAGTTATCGCGTTAATTTATATTCGAACAGCCGAACAGACGAAATTCCTCTGAACAGATTTTGCTCAATATTTGATTATCTGCAAATTTGGTGTAAAAATCACATACCAAATTTTGCACATCTAACTCAAAGCTTTTTTAATTTGTTTGTCACAGACAGACATTTTCCAAAAATGTGTTTTTTTAACTCAGGGTGGTCAAAAAGGTGGAGATTTGTCAAAATCTCGAGTTGGAATTTTATTTTATCTATTACTATACTTTCTTCATACTATGTATACACGAAAGTAAAAAGGACTTGAAAAATGCATCTAAATAATGGTTGTTTACAAAGGAATAGTACTCTGACGTAATTCCATCTCTTATCTACTAAGGATAAATATGATCCATCAGTCTCTACTTTATAAGATATTTCCATCTATCTATTGGCTTTCAACAACGGAAGGAAATTAAGCGATTAACTGTTTGATGAAATAATGAAGGTAGTTGAAAATCAATTATTAAAATTTCCAAAATAGTTAGACTTGGATCTCTATTTTTACTACTAATAAAAATAAATACGTAGGGGGAAGGGGATGGTGACGGGATGCATGCGATTCTTAATGTAGAATTCTCAAAGTTTACCTCGAATTACATCATTATTGTTCCCAAAGGTGGTATGTCTAAGAGAAATTACATAGAACCATTGTTACATACTAGTCGTCTTTGGCTACCAGATGATTTTCCTTGGATAAAGATTATATATAATTTTATCTGCAACTCTTTGACATAACTGCAAGTCCAGGATTCTTCCAACAAACTATTTTTAAACATCAAATAGTCATAGATGTTAAAGCCAAGTTATTTTGATTGTCATGGATATGTTTTTTTGCATTGGGTGCATAGACCTTCGTAGTTGAAACCAATTCCAAGACATCATAGCGTTATTAAAAATGTAACTGTCCGGTTAATATATTTTCTAACTTTTAGCTACTATTACTTCACTTTTTTTAATTTTCATTTGACTATACAAATATTAAACCAAATCCTTCTTTCTTAGCTTTCCACAATAGAAGTAAATCATACAATTAAATATTCGATGAAACAATGATCACAAAAATGAAAACTATTTTTGAAAATTAATCAACAAGAATGCTTTTTTTAAATTATTAGACAAAAAGTATTCAGAAGTTTAAACAAAATTTACAGGACGATAAAGTTGGTATCATTAAACAAGCTTTCTTTTTAAATTTTGAAATGTAAAAATCATTTGTGCATTAATATTTTCGAAAGTTACCGGTTAAAAAACGCCAAAATTACACTTGATCTTTTATTAATTAAAATCTCAAAAAATTCACTTTGAGGTTCAAGTTCCCGCCCTCCAAAACATATATGTGCCAAAGTTCTAAATCAAAATGTATACCTTTAGAACAAATACATATTCTTTTTCATTGTTAGTGGAGTGAAAGATGGAAGCAAAATTTTAAATTTCCTTTTTGCATTGTCTTCAGATATTTTCCTCTGATCGTTGATTTTAGTTATTTCTATAATAATTTACTTTATTTCTATATAGTATTTATCTTAAGATCATTATAATAATATATAAGATTATAATAATATTATTATATTATTATTATTATTATTATTATATTATTATTATTATTATTATTATATTATTATTATTATTATATTATTATTATTATTATTATTATTATTATTATTATTATTAATATTATTATATTATTATAATTATTTATAATAATATATAGTAATAAGATCTATTTAAGATCTTATTACTATATATTTCTTATATAGTAATAATCCAAATTTGACCAACCCTTCGTAATCAATATTCTTTTCATCTAGACTAAAATTTTCCAAATTAGAGATCATTACTGAATAAAGGGGAGTGAGTCAAGATTGGGAGAGAGGGGACAAGATCTTAAATGTAAGTTTATCTTCCCAAAATTTACAAAACTAAGTTCTGAATTTGAAATCTGCATTAAGGCATATAGTAGCAAAAAAACGCAATACGGTAATAAAAAACTCGTGTTGAATGTTAAGAAATAAACTAAATAAATGTCTTTTCAACGTACATATTGACGTACATATGTTCATTCTTGGAGTCATTTTAATATCACTGACGTTACTTGACTTTTTCAAGTTCATCTCTATCATTATTCACATGAAAGACAATCTAATCTTCCATATATTCATTATTTCGTTTTTCATTCCATATATTCCGTTTTTCATTCCATATATTCCGTTATTCATTCCATATATTCCGTTATTCATTCATGAACATCTCCTAAGCTTGTTATATTTAATGTCATTAATTTTATTTCTGCCGTTAATGTCATAAACTATACTATCGCTGGAGTGCTGAAAGTGACATTAGCCTGAACTGACACCTTACGAAATGCAAAGCTACTAACCTCCTAACAAGAGTTAAAATCTATGGAGAATTTTTGGTAGTTTATAATTTATTTATTTTTTTGTTGTTGTTGTTTTCTGGCATACAATATGCAGAAGGAAAAGTTTACCGATCTATCAATTAGTCTATGACCACCATAACACAGAAACAGCAAACTGTAATGATGAAATTTCGTCATGGTTTTCATCTCCAAAATTGAAGATTTATATCATATCTTTGAAGAAATCGGTCTGTTCGTCTATTTGTATGTGAGCATGGTATTTGAAAAAGAACGTTACGAGTTCGAAGAAAAAGATTTGTTTCTCATTTTTTATCCCAGATTTCAGATCAGATCTACAACAAATTTTCTATCATATTGGTGGTGTTTTGATTTGTCTATTATCACGTTGTTGGTTAGAGTTAATTCAAAAACGCATTTAGTTAATTTTACGCATTGCATAAATTTTAATAAATGATGTTTACATTAAAACTGAATATCAATGTCAAATTTTGGATTATATCTATTAAAAGAAAGATACAATGTTACAAAATATATACTTGAATCTCTTTATTATATGATGAAGTATAAAATGCATCAATTCCTGGAAATATTCGAACCAAAATTTTAGAAAGTCTAGGTCAAAAGCAAGCGAGTTTCTATAAATTTTGCTAGGATTAAAAAATAACTAAGAAACCGAACTTTGAGCGGATTTTTTTTTTATTAAATCTTGTTTTTTCTGGAGAATATTTAGATACGAATCACATAATGATTACATATGGATATTTTTTAAACCTTACCTACATATGAACTGGTCATTTAAATAAAAAAAATCATGAATGCGCTTAATTCAGCATATTATTTGAAACAATCTACTATATTATAGCATAAATTTTACAGCTATATTAAAGACAGAAAAAGGCTCTAATAGCTATAAAAATGTGTGTGTGTGTGCTCGCGTGCGTGAGTGCGTGTGTTGTGTTGTGTTCTTTTACCTAACATTTCCCTTTTAAAAATAAT
>JAPMOR010066408.1:304455-322368 GCA_026543865.1 Argiope aurantia
TTACCTAACATTTCCCTTTTAAAAATAATAGCTTTATATTTAAAAACGGTGTTTTAATATTCTCACTTTATTCAGTAGCATATCCGGAGGCAAATTTAAAATGCCTGTTTTGGATAACTAACTCACCAACTTAAACCTATAGAATAGTTGTTACGTATTTTTTTTTCCACTTTTTGTTGGTTTGGATGCCAATTTGACTGAACTATCTTCTGCACTATAATATAACGAGTCGGTGAGTCCATAATTTCAAGAGAGACGAATACTATGTCGACGTTTTATTGAGAAAGCACAAGCAAATCTTAACTAGTCTTTTCCCAATTTTACTGACTTCCGCTATCCACACAGCTCTTCTCTTATTGCCAAAAAGTTTTGAGTAGTAAACTGTTATCTCACGAACATTTACAAAACGGCAAGGAAGGAATAAGTAAGTAGCTTTGGAGGGTAATTGAATGACTAAAATGCTTTTATGACCCGCGTTTGTTGATGGTCGTAAAACTTTAACTTTTCTCTAATATTTCTTTCATTTTTTTCATTTTTCAATTTACGTATGCTTTTCAAATAACAGAAGTGTAATTTTTCAGTCGTGTTTTTCGAGAAGTTTATTTCGTGGATGACAAAATGAGGCATTGAATTCTCCTTTTGGTTTGCGGCAAATTAATGATATTCTTAAAAAAACTTTTTAAAGGTTTACTTTATTTCTAGGTGAGATAAAAAATATTTTGTTGCCCTACTATGAAAATAATGTTGATTTATGATAAACTGGTGTTTTTTTTAATTTATATTTTATTATTTCCATATAACTTAAGACCTGGTTCCGTTGCACAAACGGCGAAATATTATAAGAACATGTTTGTAGTTTCTTGTATACGAAATATTGACGAATATGTAAATGTAAAAAAACTATGAAAAAAATTCCTCCACAAGCTAAAAGGTATAGGTATTCATTACATCTGAGTTACTATTAGAAACAGTCAAAATTAGGGCTTGAAAATCACATTTCAGCCCCTAATTTCTAAGATACTGCAATTATGCAAAAACAAATTTGTTCGTCTCAATGAGGCGTTAATTTGGTTAATTGGATTTATTTTTCTATCTTCAATATTAAGACAGTTACAGCAAAATGAAAATGTCAACCCCCTACTATTTCCACCCCCTTTGAGCTAAATAGACAATTTAGAATTCTACATTTCTAACATATACTAAGTCAATTAAAATCCAAACAAAATCACTCTGTTTTCCTGTTCACAAGATAACGTGGGCAAAGTTATTGGGTTATATATATATATATATATATATATATATAGTAACCAATCTAAAGTAAGAAATAGTTTGAAAACAAAAACAAAACAGTTTCGAAATCGCGACTAAAAATTATTTCCTATTCAAACTAAAACCAAAAATGGAACAGGAAAAAACTTCATAGTATTTAGAGAGCGCAAATGCAGCTACTTCTAAAACACAGATGAACTGATACAAAAGTATAAAATCAAGTTAATAGGAAAAACAAATAAACCAAATAAAAATTAAACCAAATAAAAAAAATACAAAACATTTTCAAAACCATAACTTTGACAATATTAATATCTACATTCTAGAAGACAATGTTAACGAATTAAGCAAAAGATTAGATCTGGAAAACATTTATATTTGCAACCTGAAAGCTTTATTTCCCTATGGTCTCAATAGTAAATTAAATGGGGAAGGCTATGCAGATTTAAACAATAATTGCATTTATAACAAATTTAACATATTTAAAAATTTTCTAAATAAAGATAACTATTCTGAAAGACTTAAAAGAGGTAAAGGAAAAGGGGGCAATTTTCAAATTATATTTGAGGAATTTCAAAATTACTGTTATCTAGAACACAATAGTGAAAACATTCACAAATTTAGGAAATACATTTTTGGTCTTAGAAATAATAAAATTAAATGGTTATTAAATAATAAATTTGGGGAATTAGAGTTTAAAAATTCGTACACAAAATGTATTGTTCTAGATCTAATTAAATGTAAGCTTAACATTGGAAAAAATGATTTACTTTTTAATAATAAAAATAATGTTTACAAAGAATTCTGTGTGATTAAATTCTTGGATATTTACTTCGAATATCTAAAATTGCCCAAACTTATACATAATAGTAATATATTTTTTCCTCTATCAGATAAAACAACTGTTTCAATTGCTATCCAAAAGATTTAATTCTAACAGAAACGAATAAAAATCAACTTGAGACTACCTTTCTGGATTTAAAAATCGAAATTGATAATGATAAAACAATAGTTGGTATATACGATAAAAGGGATGAATTCAACTTTAAAATAACAAAACTATGTAACTACCATTCCAATCTAAACTCTAAAATTTTCAAAAATCTAATTTTGTCACAAGTTAACAGGATCAAAAGGGTTTGCAATAATAAAAATTCCTATATTGAAGCATCAAACAACCTCATTAAAAATTTAATTAAAAATGAATTTCCTAAAAATTACTGTAATGTCAATTTTTTAATTAAACAAGGTGTGGTTTGGAATTAATCCTCTGGCTTAAATAAAAAATAGAACTTTCCTTGCATTTTATATCACTCAATAGATGGCGCTGGGTGCCTACAATTTTTACCTAAATTACCGTTAGCTTTGTGTTTTTAATAAGCGGGAATCACAATCGATAGCTTAAAATTTTCTTGACTGCTGATGGTATGTTCTTGCCTTTTCGTTTTTTCTTTAGTGTTATTTTATGGTATTTTGGTTTTTATTGTTATTTTTGTTATTGTATTTTTACTTATTAGTGGTTTTTCTTCTAATTTGTTTTGTATTTTCCTTTCTGTTAAAATGGTATGTCTCTTGGGCCTAATTTCAAGGGATTTTCCGGTCACGAGGAATCATTATTAGACTTCATTGTCTGCATTTCCTTAACAGAAAAAATCCCTTTTATTTGAATCCCTGCCTGAGGGTGACCCTTGAAAAAGTCTTCAGGCCGAATTCTTTTTTTGTATTTTTTTTATTTGGTATAATTTTTATTTGGTTTATTTGTTTTTCCTATTAACTTGATTTTATACTTTTGTATATATATATATATATATAATATATCGGTTGAATTAATTCCTTTGTAAAATTAATGCGCCATCAGTACGTATCAAATGGAAGTGATCCTTTTGTTGCCCTTGACAAAAGTCAACACATGTATTCAGTCGCCACGTGGCCGGAAATCCCATGTTATATAAAACGAGTGGTCATTTGTTACGTTCTCTTCTTTTCTTCCACTTTTGTGACGCGCCACGCTGAGCCTTCTTGTAAATAATCCTGCCTGTCTCCCAGGAGAGAATGAAACGAAATTAAAAATACAAAGTCTCTTCACTGCTTGTCAAACCTGCATTCTGCTTCAAACAAAATAATGTTATATATATAATATGCAAATGGATGGATTTTCCCGAAGTCTTGTCATGAGAACCATTGCAATATGTAGTCTTTCTATACGAATCTACCTAAAGAAACGTTTAGATGTAAAGCACCTTCCACGATAATTTCATTAAAAACGATAGATTGATAATTCAATCAACCTAAAATAACGATTATTCCCGTATTTTTTCTGATATGCAATTTCAGATAAACTCGGTTTTGGCTAATCCGAGTTCGATTGATCAACATTTTACTTTAACTAAAATATTTTCATTTTATCACCCAATATATTTATATCCATCATCCAAGGTATTTCATAGCAAGAAAATAGTCTTTTATGTAACATATTCTTGCATATAAGTTTCTTGCAAGTATGTAAATATCTCACCATCTATCCTAATTCTTAGCACTCGAGGAGTACTTAGTTAACAGAATTTTTTTTTTTTTTTTACATATTTTTTTTTTTTTTTGCTGGATTTATATTTACACAAACATGTTTCATATAAAAATTTATAAAATTAGCAAAAACAAAGTGAATCCAAATTTCTCGTATATAATGTAAAGAGGAGATATTTTAATCGTCAAAAATTCAAGCTCTGTGTTTTGACGAATCTCCCTACTTCAGACCTCAATAAGTTCGAAGAACACATTTTTAGAAAATGTCTGTCTATTTATCGCTGACAAAATTAACTCAAAAATGCTTGGAGAAAGCCGGTTGAAATTTTTTATATGGTTTTTACACCAAATTTTAAGATTTCTTTCAAATTTTGTGTAAATTCTATTATGAGTAAATCTGAAAAACACAATTTTACAATTATGTACGTTGCATGTTGGGAAGATGATTCAAAAACTCGTTCAGCTTGAAAAATGAAATTTAATATATGACTTAAGACAAAAGATGTAGATTTCTCTCAAATTTCGAGCGAAATCAAATCTAAGGATATTTTTTTATTCTAGAATTAGCGAACTAGATAATTAATAAAATTAGGCATGTGATCCTGTAACTACAATTATAGTTCCGTGTCAAATGTGTGCCAATCGGTAGGGAAAAATTCATCCTTTTAAAGCGATCGCAATCGTATCCACTGTTCAAAATTTTATGCTGAGTAGAATAGGACTTTAATTGGAAAGTATAAGGGAAAGTTTCAAGGAAACAACTCCAGCTAGTTTTAATTATTTCTTTGAAATGTTTTTGCTCTCAGTTTAGTTTAGTTTTATAAGAAAAAAATAGCCATTTAGCCATAAAAGTTAAATTCTAAAATAATCTAGAAATTCCTACTTCTAAGATTCCTTGTCATCTTTGCAAAAAATTAATAAACGTACTTTAAAAACTATTATTCTACCTAAACTAAATATAAAATAATGTATTATATTTAAAGCATTACTCTGTTTTTATATATTTTGTATAAAAAATAAAGCTTTCTGCTCATTTGTGAATTACAATTTTAAGTGAGACGAACACAAATTTAAAATTTCATTGAGAAGTTTCGAAAGTTTTTAACCCCTTCACTTATAATGTTATCTCTGACATATGTATCCAATTTCTGAATTTTTGGTATCCAAATCTCTAAATAAGTGAAACTATTAAGCAATTTAACCCTTTCTAAGGCCGTGGGAAGTTTGCTTCCCACCAAATTTATCAATTTTTGTATGAAATTATGTAGGTTGGCATAAGTTCTGACAAATTTTTTAGAAAGACAGAAACTTAGATGCTTCAGTCCTTTATCTCACACAAAATGATGTGTCTTGGTTTGTCACGTAATTATTAATTAACAAAATTGATTAATTAATCAAATTAAATGTATCTAATAAGCTAAATGAATCCCTTTTCTTATTCTAATTTCAAGTCTAAAAGTATTTTAGCATAATGTGACTAGAAAAAAATGGTCCTTTAAAGGATTAAAATACAAAAAAACATATGGAAGTAATTCAATAATTCAAGTACTCATTATACTTTTATCAGGAATGAAATAACAATTAATAATACTCCAAACAGGATTTGTCGTCTAATTAGAAAATACAAAAAAACATTTGGAACTAATTCAATAATTCAAATACCCATTATACTTTTATCAGGAATGAAATAACAATTAATAATACTCCAAACAGGATTTGTCATCTAATTAGAAAATTAAGCAACTCCGTATTTCAAGGTGTTAACCAGCCTTTCCCAATTTTTACTGTCTTCATTTCATAAATTTTTCTTTTTATATCCTGTAATGTATTCCTAATATTAAATAGATATCTCTCAAAGCTTTGAAAAAGGCAAAGAAGGATTTACAGATAGCGATTTTATTGAATTACTGAAATGGTTTTTATGACAACCGCGCTTCGGCGGTCGTAAAATTGTTATTTTTTTAACAGCTTCTTCTTCTGAAGATAGAAAATTTTTTCTATCTTCAGATTCCATTCAAATAAAAAAAACAGTATGATTTACTGTCATATTTTTTCTTTCAAAACTTGACTCTGTGGTTAGTAAACTTAGGTAACTAAATTTAGATCCCTGGTGTTGCTTATAGCGAATTATGATTTATTGTACTAAATTTAATTCTTGATGATTTCTTGTTAAGGTACCTGAAATATAAAGGATTAAAGCCATCCCGATTTTTTCAAAGTTTGTGTCATGTTTAGTCTGTTTGCATTCATATAAATGTATGGAATTTTAGTATTTATGATCTTCATATTAAATGTAGATATTAGCACGTGAAACTCTAGTTCGTGATAAGGAATAAACTTGTTGAAGAAAATTGTATTTCCATCGTTTTAACAAAGAAAAATTATTTATTTTAATAAATTCCGGAAAACATGAAACGGATGAAAATACCACCGTGAATAAGAATGAATACAAGTGAAGCAGAAGTAAGTGAAAATGTTCTGTATCACAGCCCCGGTTAATCTGATGTTTAAGTAGAAATAATAAAGGTGGGTTTATACTCGGCCAGTTATAAGACGACCAGTAAGACAACGCAGAAAGGGATTGATTTATGCTTGCCACAATTTCATAAGATAGATTCAGGCATTCCTTACTTGACTATAAATTGCCGTTTTGGCGTCCCTGAATTTTTCTTTTTCACTAAGAGGCGTATTAAAATGATGGATATTTACACAAAGAAACATGGTAAAATTAAATAAATGTCAACATACCTAAATTTGGAAAACTATAGAAAAAATGACAAATGAAGTGGGAAAAAAAACACAGTCTCGCATAAGAAATACAAAGAGCAAACAATGTTAAAATTATTATATTATGAGTGATCAATTTTTCACACAAAAAAAACTGCCAAAATATACAAATACATGCGCACTAAGAAAAAAATACAATACAGCAGCATGTTATTATCCCATCGAGACAAGTACCTGATACGGACCAAACAGCATTTTTCAGCCTTTCTACGCATGCGCTGCATACTAGCCGTCTTTTAACTGGCCGAGTATAAACCCACCTTAATAATAATAACAATACAATTAAAAATGAAAAAATTTGCAGTCAAACAAACACTTAAAGGATTAAAAAGAATTTTTCAATTTTGTTGTTGCCAATCCGCTACAAAGTTTTCTTCCTCTGCCCAAGCATTTTCAAAGTATTATAAAATTCCTTTTAAATGTTTAATATTTCGATGTCTCTTCCAAATATAAAATAGAATTTTCATCATTTTTACTCGTGTTAAATTTTATGATATGTTTGGAAAGTATTTACATTTAATTATTATTTTTGGTCAGATTTCCTTAGACTTTTCTTAGCTATCCTACTCCTCAGTATGTCAAAGTAAAAGTATATCAGTCCAAAAATGACAAAATAATTATGTAACTTCACTTTTACTGTGTTTTTTATTGCATTTAGGGTTTTTATCTTCAAAACTTATAATCCTTTATGCATCAATCAAAATTCAAAATAGTTTTATTGAATTTTAGAAAAATAAACTGTTTATATAATATTCAAATAACAACCAGCGGGAGTAATATCCATTCTCCCACCCGCATAAATTCATGGACCTTGCGCAAGACCGGCGAGTGCTCGTGTTTATTTTTTATATCATTTATTAGTCGAACCCTAGTATATAACATTTGAATAAAAACACAGTTCATTTCTTAATTCAAAAAACAGGCAATAAATTTCTTATTTGCAAAATATTGTACAAATCAATTGATAAACTACAAAATTAGAATGTTTTTTTCTTTATATTAACTTTTTAACTCTACAAACATATTTCTTTCAATTTCCAAAATACTTCTTGGCTTTTAAGTAATAGATTTATCTTTCACTTAGGCTTATTTTTTCAATCTATTTTGTGCAAAAACTCAAAAATATAAATAATTTAGAATATTTTTCAAAATTTTCATTTCTAACGTAATTGAATAGTTTAACACTCGGTAGAAGGTATAATTATCGATAAGGAAAAGAAAGAAAGAAATTGCAATTTTACATCAGTAGGAATGAAATTATTTGATATCGCTGACAGAGCTCGCTAGTAAAGAAAATAAAATATTCAATTTGGACATCTTTTTTTTCTTCTTTTTTTTTCCAATATAATGGAACCAAACTTTCAAACAAAATTATAATATTGGTAATAAAATCATATACCACATTTAATTTATCTAACAAGAGTAGGGCAGGAGTTGAAAAATTGAGTTCAGGATGAGATTTAGCAGAATGTCTTTAGATTATTCATTCATAAAAATATTGAAGCTCAATAACCAACCAATTTCGAGAAAATGTCCCTCGAATTTTCAAGATATTTTATGCACTAATAATATGCCACTGTTTCCGAATGGCTGGACAGCATAGTTCGTAAGGTGTTGGCATAGCATTCAACAGATCCGTGTTTGGTCTTAAGCTAGTGGTTTCTTTTTATTTTTTTTGTTTGAGTTATTTCAAATTAATTTAACAATTTATTAGTTTTAATTAATATGTTTCATATGTTTTATTCAAAAATAAATATTTATTTTAAGGCTGTGGTGGCCCGGTGGTAAGCTCTCGGCTTTGGAATCGGAGGGTTTCAGGTACGAAACCCGATTCCGCCGAAGAACCGTCGCGTAAGCAGGTCTGGTGAACGCTAAAACCGTCCTAAATCTGACGAAAGCTGATTCACGCTAAATCAGAACAAGGTTCAAAATTACGAGGTCCATCCCAAAATAGCCCTAGTGTTGCCTTAAAACGGGACATTAATATAACTGAACTAAAACTAAAATATTTATTCTAATTCTTGAAATATAATTTATTTTTAGAAGAAATTATAAATTTATCAGTAATTATAATGTTTGTAATTATTTTTCCTACTTAAAATAAAATTATAATTCAAACATTAGGTGAATGAAGAGAGATTTATTTTGAGAACATTTATTTTTGATTGATAAAAGAGTTACAAATTAATTAAAACTGTCTGTAATTGTATTAAAATTTTTTTTAAAAACACGTTTATATGTTTAATTTTTTTAAAAAAAATTATATTTCAGCCATTAAGAGAAAATGCATTTATTTTTCCACACAAAAATGAATGTCATATTAATTGAGACCAGTTTAAAATTGTTAATTTAATTTATTTAATTTTAAACATTTGGAAAAACGCGTGCAAATTTATAATTTTTATTCTAAAAATTAAATTATATTTCAAGAATTAGAAAAAATATTTATTTATTTATTTATTGCATAAAAAATAAAAAATAAATAAATATTAATAAAAACTGTTTGTAAATTGTTAAACTAATTTAAAATAATTCAGAAAGAAAACAAATGAAAAAAATGAAATCTACGATCGCAGATTTCAAGTTATCATGTGAGAACATTATTATTTTTAAGTCATTATTTGTCTTAATTAATTTAAGTCATTAACTAGTTTAATCCGGTTTACAAGAGCTCCAAAACTTTTTTTGCCAGACAAAAAAAAAAAATGCCAGTTTTATTTATTCATTGGCTAGGATATTTCGAGCTTCAATATTCGTTGCCTACGCTATTTCGAGCTTCGATATTCATTGCCTACGCTATTTCAAGTTTCAAAACTCCCTAACCAAAACAACATCATGTTCTCACAAAAGCGAATGCCACGTTTGGAAGCAAGCTGAATAACAAGCGTTTCCGTCGCAATGCGATTTCCAATTGATAAACTATTTACCAATAAATTCTTAAACATATTAATTTATATAGAATTTTTATGAAAACAATATTTTTATAAACAAAAATGCTATTTTCTAATTTCTGAGATCATAAAACAGTTTCTTAATGGATTAATCTTAAAACAGGAGTTAAATCCTTCAATGTTTCCCACTTAAGAATGAAGGAAATAATATTTATTACTTTTATCAAAACTGTTATTAAACACGAGTGAAATTTTTTTTAATATTATAAAAATTGAATTATTTAATTTTCTCCGAAAAAATTACATTCTATGAAAATAAAAGCTATGATGTCATAATTCTACTTTTAAAAACACATCTGCTGTCAAAGAAGCATACATAATAATAACAATGCAATACTGGTAAAAGCAGATAAAAAAAATATACGCGATTAAAAGATGATGATGAAAACTGCCATTTATACTTTATTCATTGATTACGCGATTTCGAGCTTCAATATTCATTGCCTACGCGATTTTAAGCTTCAAAACCTCCTAACCACAATATTATCTTCTCACATGATAAAAATGTAAAAAACACTAATCCGAACCGAAATCTAGTCTCTTGAATTCTATGCCAGGGTCATATATAACTATACTATATTTGCTAATGCAATGTTCCAGATATTTTCTATCAAGCTTTCTGTGTTATGTAATTACTATATTAACTTGTACTCGAACAGCCAGAAAGATGTCCTTTGAAATGATTTTGTTTCAAATATGACAGAAATCTATAAATTTCGTGTAAAAAAACACATACTAAATTTCATCCGATTAGCTTAATGAATACTTGTATTATTATTTGCTAAAATAGGCAGATAAACAAAATTCCAAAAATATATTTTTCGAACACAAAATATTCGTCAAAATCTCAATTTGGGATTTTTTTGCAATTGCAATACTTCCGCTTTGTATACTTCTTGTATGATTTTAATTAACAGATCTTGGGCAAGGCTATAAGCATATCAAGTGCTTAGATTTTTTTTTTCTAATTTGTCAGACGAACCCCATTGTTTAAAATATAAATATAAACACAACAGATTTCTAATTTCAAGAAGCATAACACATTTTTGGTTTTTAATTGATAGTTTTTACTTTCTCGTATACGTTCTAAAGAGAAAGTATAGTAATCATCAAAAAATTCGAACTTGACGTTCGATTTTGAGGTATCTCCACGTTTTGGGCCTCTCTGAATTCGAGAAACACATTTTTGGAAAATGTCTGGGACAAAAATAACTCAAAAAACGCTTTGAGCTAGAAAGTTGAAATTTGAAATGCTGATTTCAAATTTCAATTAACCAAATTTTTAGATTTCTTTCAAATTCTGAGAAAAGTCCGTTCAGAGGAGGACAATCTGTGCGATTGCTCAAATATAAATTAGCATGATAACCACAAAACGAAGAAAACTCGATGGATAACATTAAGTGTCTATAGTGTACACATCTGTCAATTTTGAGCCAAATCAATCAAGAGGTTGACTGTCTGTCGGTCTGTACTTTCAGAAACATACAAACGCGATAACTCAAAAACGCAATGAGTTAAGCATATTAAATTTGGTCTGATATTTTCTGACTGAAAATGTAGCTTTTTAACAAATTTTTGTTTCAATTGATTTGGAAAAAACCCAGATTAATACCAGATTAATCACCCAGATAACTCGCCAAGGATGACATAATAGATTCAGTAAAAATGTTAATTCACGCCAAATGTTAATGTTCTGTAACTATTGTACGCCAGTGCTATGCAAGGCATTCTCTGCGATAACACCGTTATTAGAGAGTATGCTAGAGAGTTTCTAGGAGATCACTCCGACCAGTTTCAAGACATTTATTTCGGGCGTCGTCACATTTAATTTAACATTCGATAGAAGAGGTCATTATCTTTAGTGGAAAAGAAATAAAAATTGCGTGTTTTTTTTTTTTTTTTTTTTTTTTTTTTTTTACATTGGTGGAACTGAAACTTTACATTTGAAATATATAGATATTCGGTTGGAAAAGCAGAAATTAAAAGTTGTGATCAAGTTTCTTCTGACAATTAAATTAGTATCCTTAAAAAAATTAATATTAAAGCAGTGTAATAATTATATTTCTGTAATAATATTGTCATGAGTTATCGCATGACAAATGCCAAAATCACGTCGAATTTTCAATTTTAATGCAAATTTCAAAGACTCACTGCAAGGCAAACATTACTACTCTCCAAATTATATCTGTGACAAGTGGCTCCAGATCAAACGATCCGTCCTTTCCCATAATTCCTCTGTCTCACTATGTATGTGATGGATCATCAGCACACATACACGCGTTTTCATTTATTATTAGTACAGATAAAACAAATAAAAATATTAAGGAAATGGATGTTTTGTGTGGGATGGGGATGGTAGGCGTATGTTATCTATCGCATTTTTCTTTGAAAAATGGTTATTTTTATCATCAGTCTTTTTTTTTTCTTCAGCAATCTAGTTTCAAAAATACTCTCCGTTTACGACAGTCTAGTGGAGATTTAAAAAAAAAATACTGGACTGAAATGTTTGAGTTTGAAAAGTACTCCATTTTTTTTTTCAAGAAAATGTGGGAGATAATCTTTCGATTTTATTTTATTTTTTTCATTCGCTCTTTTAAAGTCACGAATCTTATTTTTGTATGAACTTCTCTGAGAGTAGTTAAGATTTTCTTCGCCCTATATCTTTCCCATCTTTTCAAAGAATTTTTTAAAAATTATAGATGATAGTGAACCTTTATTGCAAAAATTATAATGCTATTGAGGTAAGACAAACAATATTGAAGTGATAAAGAAATTGTAGTCAAACGTTTTTAATAATAAATCAAAAGTATTTACTAATTCTTTTTTATTTCAATTAACTTTAAATTGGTGCAGGCAATGTAATAATATCACTTGGGAATGAATGTGCAACTATCAATTCAGAAATAAACAATATGAAAATTAACTATATAAAATTTCCTGAATCTATATAATAAAATAAACATTCATTTTATCTTTCCTTTTGAATTTTGATTGTAAATTTATTTTATTTCTATTCTATTTTGGGAATGAATGTATAACAATAAGAGAAACAGAATAAATTCCAGAGGAATTTAAAGGATTTGGATGCCATAAACTGAGTTTTTGATATTTTTGCATGTGAATTATTCAAACAATTTTAAGTCAATTTATATCAACATTATATATATTTATATAATATATATATAATATGGCACAAAAGTCCTTCCTATAATTTAATGGCAGCAATTAATATAAACAAATCAGAATACGACTGTTTATCAGATTGCCTCATTGAACATTTTTAAAGTTGCACTTCACAATTGTTAATTAATAGACATGCTAAATATTGGTAGAAATGCTCAGGGCTCACCGTGTCTCCTAAAGTTCCATTTAGAAGAAGAAACAAGAAATCAAGCGTCAAACGATTTAATCTAACTCAAAACAGGCTTAACAGTTAGATGGCTGCCCGATGTAACTTACAATAGGATGCTGATGACCATATCTTCCAAAACTATTTTCTAATCAAAGTGGGATTTGTATTATCTTATAAATTAAAAAATTAACCCTTAATGATAACAATTTAATTTCTGTAAATATTTACTTTTTCGTATGCGAAAATTTGATCGACTCGAGATTTTGACGAATCTCGCGTTTTAGACCTGCATGAACTCACATTTTGTCAATCCGTCTGTCTATGAGCGCGATAACTCAAAACCGCTTTGAGCTAGACAGATGAAATTCAGTATATGAATTTACTACAAGTTAGTAGATTTCTATCAAATTTTCAACACAATCCATTTACAAGAAGTCTGCTTGATTAGTTATTCTTGGTGGGGGGGGGGGGCTTTACTAAACTGCTTATTATGTCTTGAGCTATCATATTTTTTATTGTTATACTCGTCAGAGCAATTGTTTGAAATTTTAATTTATCAAAATTTAATTCAATATTTTGATGATTTTTCGGCCATAATTTCCTAAAGCATTACAAAACAAAAATTTATTTTTACTCTATCTAAAAATTCAAAATATTATCTTTTCCAATGATGCCAATTTCATCACCGTAATATTTTTATATATTATTTATTATTTATTGAGAATCCTTTTAAACAAAATAGGACCTTTTTATTTATTATTATGACATTATTAAATAATATTCTAATATGCATGTAATAATGAAACTCAAATCGCTTCCATTGTTGCTTTATTTATGACATCTCGAGATGAAATCGCATTGGCAGTATTGATCAGCCAAAGATTAATGTTGAAGTAAAGGTTGGTAATCAATTAATTGCCATCTCAGAGTATTTCCGTCTGAACTTACGGCAAAATGAAAGTTTCGAAGTTTTGGTATCGTCGTTCATCTCGAACCAAAAAGAAGTTAATCGATTTTCCGTAAAGCTCTTAATAAATCACTGTTGCTTTTCATCTTCCAAACCGAAATTAAATTATAACGGAAAGAAAGTCGACTTTCGGTTATTAACTGAAAATATTTTAGTTATAAATTTCGATCTAATTGTAATTAAATCAATCTCAAAGAGAATTGCTGACAATGCTAGAAGAAATCAGTAGCAAGCTTGTTAATGAGCGAAAAATGCCGAAAAGAAGACTGGCAAGCATTTAACGGCCAACTCAGAGATTTTCCGCTAAACTTTCGACAAAATAAAAGTTCCGAATTTCCAATGCCGCCACTTTATCTCAAACCATAAAGAAATCGGTAAATTAATCGATATCCCATAAAGCTGCTAATAAATTGATATTGTGTTTGAGCTTACGATGTCGAGGCCAAATGTTCTACACCTGATATAGAGTGTCAGTTTGGAGAAGTAGGTGCCAGCTCAGTGTCGTCCTCATCATCTGATTGTGGTTTAAAATTACGAGGATCCGTCCCAATATAGTCCTAGTGTTGCTTTAAATAAACGGGGCGTTAATATAACTATACTAAACTAAACTTGAGTTTATGATACTAAAGTTATAAAGCAGATCTGCTTTCAGTTATTAGCTTAAAAAAACCCAGAGAGAGTGGTCTCCTTAAAACTTTATCGTATGATCTATAAGAAATTTCTTATCTCCATCCCCCGCCCCCATAAAATTGAGAGCTTTATGTGAGACAGCGATTACCTGGCATGGTTTTGGCGAACAATAGTCACGAAATGTAGATCTTTGACTTGAATTTTGCATTTTTACTGAATCTATCGTGCGAATATGTACTTTGAAAGCCTTTTTGCTGACTGATTGGAACCAGCATTTGATACGAAATCTCAGTTGTAAACACAAGATCACATAGTGAATTTCATCGCTTTAAGTCGTTGCGTTTACATGTATGTATGCGACAATATATACCAAAAAACGGTCACTTTTTTTGACAGATTTGGTGCAAAATTTAATAAGAATCTGAATTTTAAATTCTCAACAAAATTTTGTATATTTAGATCTTTGTTGTTGTCGAGTTGCTTATATTAGAAAAATCGAAAAGAAAAGTTCCTCTGAATAGATTTCGTCCAAAAATCTATTCAGAGGGACTTAATTTACAAATATTATCTACAAAGTTTGTCTAAAGTTCATAATACCAGATTTCATCCGCCTAACTCAAAGCGTTTTTGAATTATCATGTTCAGAAACAGACATAATGCAAAAAATGTGTTTTTTGTATTCAGGAAAGCCTAAAAAAAGAAGATTTGTTAAGATCTCTTGTTCAAATTTCTTGGTGATTACCATACTGTGTACGTATACGTACATAAGAAAGTAAAAATTGTTAGTCAACTCCCAAATTGCAGATATTTATTGAAAATAATAGAACATCGCAAATGAACAGGTGATGATGTAACTACCTAAATTCGTTTTATATGCTTTGAATTAATATTTCTGCAATACGTCTGTGGACATTCCCTTTACGTTACATTACGGACATTACATTATGAATCGATAATATTATTTTCCTGTAATTTTAACTCCTTTACTGAAAGAATATGATAGAAAGGAATTTGAATGGTTGCTATGTGAATGACTCCCGTTTTTGAGGATGATTTGACGAATAAATTTGTAGATAAATATGTCAGTTCAAGAATATATAGGAATCTCATCGCAGTCTCTATTATTAATAGATATTTAGAGATACTTCTTGAAAATTCGATATCGCTCTGGAGACTATATAAGCGAATACGCTCAGCTGAATATTCATTCTGTCTTACTGTGCACTCGATTCAATATTGCTGCAATTAGTTTGCGATTTTTGTCTGCTTTTATTGTGAGTTTTATTAGCGCTGCTCTTTGTTTTTGCCTCATGGATACCTATAACTTTCTTGTATAATGTAAAATCACTTTTTTTTCAACATGGTGAACTTTTTTTCATCATACAATCAATCGCCGATTTCTATAGATAATGAAATTAACTCAATTCTAAGTTTGGCTTATGAAATTTCTATCTATTAATTTTTTTCCTAAAAGTTGATTTACGTTTCTATCAATCAACTGAAGATGATCATGACAGAATGATTGTCAAAACCCATTCGGATCATTGTATTTCATAACTTGACATTTAAAAGAATGCAAGCTTTGAAATAGAATCATACATTTTTTTTTTCAATCTCAAGAATAATTGACTTTTTCAGTATTTAATGGGTATTTGCGAATGCTAGATTTTTAAACTTCTCGTTATTTCTGTTTGATATTCATTGAAATAAAAATCAATAAAAATAAAACTTCTTAAAATTCATTAATTTTATCACTTTAAACAAGAAATTCTTGCGTGTATATACAGTGGTGGCCAAAAGTGTGGACATTTTTTGAAAGTTTTATGTTTTTCAACTTTGCGTGCTTGCAGAATATATTAATTTTCACTTAAATACAAATGTTTGGATATCAAATTGAAGGTAATTCAATGTAAAATTTAATAACAAAAACAGTATTACAATATCTGTATTACAACAAAAGTTACGCTCATTTTAGTAGAACAAAAACATGAATCAAAACACAAATCGTTTTGAATAATGACGTGTTTTGTAATAAAAGCGTACTAGCTAATCGCAAACACTGTTCTGAGGACCCATCAAATGTCTGTAACTATAATTTAGGTTATTTGGATGGTAAAAGAGTTATTGTTGGGGAAATATTTTGCGGATTGATGCATACTAGTACAATTAAATAGAGTATTGCTGTTTTTGAATATTTTAAGTCCTTTTTTTAAAAATTAAACTAATTTTAAACAAACAACACCAACAAGAAGAACTGATTGGACATCTACAAAAAGAAGCCGAATTGTCATATTGAGAGAAAATGGCCTCTCTTATGCTGAAATTGCAAGGCAAGTTGGTGATTCGGTGACTTGTTCTGGTGTACGAAAGTTCTGTTTACGGTATGAAAAAACGAAATCAGGGGAAAATAAGGTCAAATCAGGCAGAAAAAAAATGCACAACTGCTACTGCCGATAGAAAAATTAAACGGCTATGCCTTCAAGATAGAAAAATTTCATCAGATGCCATTAGATGTGAAATGAATGCAGCGGGTATTGCAGTAAGTTCAAGAACAAAAAGAAGAAGGTTATCAGGATTTGGACTACAAGCTAGAATTCCAAGGAAAAAACCATATTTCAATCAAAAGCAACTCGAAAAACGAGTTAAGTGGGCAAAAGAACACATTAAATGGTCAGAAAATCTATGGAAGCAAGTAATCTGGAACGATGTCTAAAATATCGCTCTTTGGTAGTGATGGTAGAAAATATGTGAGCAGATGGTGTGGGCTGCAGATGGTGTACGTCTGCAGATGGTGTGGGCCGAATTCAAGTGATTGATGCCATCCTGAATAGCAAAAAATACATCGAAATTGTCCTGGAACCAAAATTGATACCTTCCATCAGGGATTTCTTCCCCAACAAAGCACCATTTATTTTTCAGCAGGATTCAGCTCCATGCCACACAGCAAAAGTATGCAAAGCATGGTTTCAAAATAAAAACATAGATGTATACCATGGCCAGGAAACAGCCCTGATCTCAATCCAATTGAAAATTTGTGGCGACGTTTGAAAGTTCTTGTACGAAAAAAACGTCCATCCAATAAAAGACAACATATTGAATCTATAATTGATTCTTGGCATCATGTGATTACGAAAGATGAACTCCAAATACTCGTTCACTCGAGAAAAAGACGCTGTGAAGCTGTCTTAAAAAATAAGGGTTATCCTACTAAATATTGATTGTGTAAGTATCACTTTAAAAAAATGCAAATTTAAGATAGATCTTACTAAAATGAGCGTAACTTTTTTTGTAATGCAGATATCGTAATACTGTTTTTGTTATTAAATTCTACATTAAATTACCTTCAATTTGATATATAAACATTTGTATTTAAGTGAAAATTAATAAATTCTACAAGCATGCAAAGTTGAAAAACATGAAACTTTCAAAAAATG